>PVIH01005730.1:15906-120139 GCA_004025045.1 Sigmodon hispidus | reverse complement strand
GGATCATATCTATTTGGTGTTCTGTAAGCTTCTTGTATCTTTATAGGCATTTCCTTCTTCAGGTTAGGGAAGTTTTCTTCTATGATTTTATTGAAAACATTATCTGTGCCTTTGAGCTGGTATTCTTCTCCTTCTTCTATTCCTATTATTCTCAGATTAGGTCTTTTCATGGTGTCCCAGATTTCCTGAACATTTTGAGATATGGCTTTTTTAGTTTTACTATTTTCTTTGACTGGTATATCTATTTGAGCTACTGAGTCTTCCACTTCAGAGATTCTATCTTCCATCTCCTGAACTCTGTTTGTTATGCTTGTATCTGTGGTTCCAGCTTTTTTCTTCAGGTTTTCTATTTCCATCTTTGCCTCATTTTGTGCCTTTTTTATTGCTTCCATTTCGGCTTTTAGTTCCTGGCATGTTTCTTTCACAGATTTGTTCATCTCTTCCAATTTTTTGTTTGTATTTTCTTCTATTTCTTTAAGGCTTTTTTCATATCTTCTTTGAGAGCTTCGATGATCATCAAAAAGGAATTTTTGGTGTTGCTTCCTTCTGTTTCCTCTTCATTGCTCAGTTCAGGTCTTGTATTTGTAAGATTGCCACTCTCTTCTGGAGTTACCATATTGCCCTTTGTATTATTATGTAATTTCTTGCACTGACATTTGCCCATGGCTTCCGTGATTCACGATTAGATGGGTCCTGGTCAGTTGTGGCACTTTGGTTTGTGTGTCTCCTGTCACCTCTCTGGTCAGGGTTTGATTCTGTCTTTCAGAGACCCCTGCAGTTATTGGTTCGCTCAGTTCGAGGTCGTAGTGGGGAGCCTTGCAAATTCCCTCAGCAGCAGGAGCTGTGGGTGTGGCCAGGTGCAGAGTTCAGCTGCCCCTGCTCCAGAGTGTGCTGGGATGCCGCAGAGAGCACCAGTCCCGGTGGCGGAACCGGAAGCAATGGGAGCTCAACTCTCCCTCCCAGGCCAGGATACAGGTGCTGAGGCCTGCCGAACCCTCCTCACCTCTGGTCAGGGTTCGAATCCGCCCCTCAGAGACCCCTGCAGTTGGTTTGCTCAGTTCACTCAGTTCGGGGAACAAAATAAATCTTAAACAATACCTATCAGCAAATCTGCCCCTTCAGAAAGCATTAGGGGGAAAAATCCAACCTAAGGATCCAGATACACCCATGAAACCACAAACAATCAATAATGCCACAGAAGAAAAGCCCAAAGAGAGGAAATTCATATAAACTACCACTGAAGAGAACAGGAAATAACAATTAATGGTTACTAATACCCCTTAATATCAATGGACTCAATTCACCTATAAAAAGACACACCCTAACACAATAGATACAAAAACAGTAATCATCATTCTGCTGCATCCTAAAGACACACCTCAACCCCAAAGACAGACACAAGCTCAGAGTAAAGGGTTGGGAAAAAAAATTTTCAATCAAATGGCCCCAAGAAACAAGCTGGTGTTGCCATCATAACATCTAACAAAGTAGACTTCAAAGTAGACTTCAAACTAAAATCAATGAAAAGAGACCAAGATGGAAGCTATTTATTCATCTCAAGAAAAATTGATCAAGAGGAGATTTTAATTCTGAATATTTATGCCCCTAATGAAAGGGCACTTATATATGTAAAAGAAATACTACTAAAGCTCAAACCCCACATCAATTCCCATACTCTAATCATGGGAGACTTCAATACCCGACTTTCACCCTTGAGTAGATCAACCAGACAGAGACACAAGAGAGAAATAAGGGGTCTAAAGGAAGTTATGAACAAATGGATTTAATAGATATTTACAGAAGCTTCCACCCAAACACAAAGGTATATACATATTTTTCAACACCATATGGAATTTTCTATAAAACTGACCACATAACAGGTCACAAAGCAAATATCAATAGATACAAAAAAATGGAAATAAGCCTTTGTATCATATCAGACCACCATAATTTAAAGTTAGAGTTCAACAACATCAAGAATCACAGAAAGCCTATCAACTCATTGAAACTAAACATCACTCAACTAAACCACCTCAGGGTCCAGGAAGGAATTAAGAAAGAAATCAAAGACTTCCTAGAGTTTAACAAAAATGAATCCACAACATGCCCAAACTCATGGGGAAACAGTGAAAGCAGTCTTAAGAGGAAAATTCATAGCACTAGATGCCTATGTGAAAAAATCTAGAGAAATCCCACATTAAAGAACTAAAAGCACAGATGAAAACCTTAGAACAATTAGAGGCAAACTCAACAAGAAGAAGTAGACAGCAGGAAATAATCAAACATAAAGCTGAAATCAATGCAATTTAAAGGAAAACAATACAATTAATCAGTCAATCAAAGAGTTGGTTCTTTGAGAAAGTCAACACAATAGAAAGACCCTTATCCAAACTAACCAAAAAGCAGAGAGACAGAGAGAGTATCCAAATCAACAAAAACAGAAATGAAAAGAGGGATATAACAACTGACCTCCAGGAAATCCAGACAATTATTAGGTCATACTTTGAAAATCTTTAATCCACAACTATGGAAAACCTAGAAGAAATGGGCAGCTTTTTGGACAGGTATTATTTACCAAAATTATAAGATCAGATTAAATACCCAAACAGACCTATAACTCCAAAGGAAATTGAAGGTGTTATTAAAAGCCCCACAAGTAAAAAAAAGCCCAGGTTCAGATGGTTTCAGTGCAGACATTCTACCAGACATTCAAAGAAGAACTAAAATCAATACTCCTCAAAATGTTTCATAGAGTAGAAACTGAAGGAATATTGCCAAACTCTTTTTATGAGGCCACAATAACCCTAATCCCAAGCCACTTAAAGGCACAACAAAGAGAATTACAGACCAATTTCCCTCAAAAATATTGATGCAAAAATTCTCAACCAAATTCTGGCAAACAGATTACAACAACATATTAAAAATATCATCCACCATGATCAAGTAGGTTTCATCCTGGAAATGCAGGGATGGTTCAACATACAGAAAACTGTAAATGTCATCCATCATATAAACAAACTGATGGAAAAAAACACATGATTATATCCTTAGATGCTGAAAAAGCCTTTGACAAAATACAACACTCCTTTATGACAAAAGTCCTGGAGAGAACAGGAATACAGGGAAAACATCTAAATATAACAAAGGTGATTTACAACATGCTGACAGCCAACATCAAACTAAATGAAGAAATATTCAGAGTAGTCCCACTAAAATCAGGAGCTAGACAAGGATGTCTTCTCTCTCCTTATCTATTCAATATAGTTCTTGAAGTTTTAGCTAAAGCGATAAAAGAACACAGGAGATTAAGGGGATACAAATTTGAAAAGAAGAATTGAAACTATCTCTATTTGCAGATGATATGACTGTTGACCCACAAAATTCTACCAGGGAAATTCTACAGCTGATAAACTCCTTCAGTAATGTAGTAGGATATAAGATTAACTCAAAGAAATCAGTAGCCCTCCTATACACTAAAGATAAAAGGGCTGAAAAAGAAATAAGGGATACAACACCCTTTATAATAGCTGCAAATAGCATTAAATATCTTGGAGTAATATAACCAAAAAAGTAACAGATCTATTTGACAAAAACTTGAATTCACTGAAGAAAGAAATTGAAGAGGATATTAGAAAATGGAAAGCTCTCCCATGTTGCTGAATAGGTAGGATCAACATAGTAAAAATGGCAATCCTATCAATAGCAATCTAAACATTCAATGCACTTCCCATGAAAATCCTAACACAATTTTTTACAGACCTTGAAAGAACAATATGCAGTTTGATTTGGAATAACAGGAAAGCCAGGATTGCCAAAACAATTTTGCTTAACCAGAGAACTTCAGGAGGCATCACCATCCCCAACTTCAAGTTATACTATAAAGCTATAGTATTAAAAACAGCCTGGTACTGGCATAAAAACAGACTTTTGGATCAATGGAATCGAATTGAAGATCATGACGTTAACCCAAAAACCTTTGGACATCTGATCTTTGACAAAGATGCCCAAAATATTCAATGAAAAAAAGATAGTATCTTAAACAAATTGTGCTGGCATAGCTAGATGGTAGTGTGTAGAAAAATGTAAATAGATCCAAGCCTATCACCCTGCATTAAACTAAATCCAAGTGGATCAAAGACCTCAACATAAACCCAGCCACACTGGACTTGATAGAAAAGAAACTGGGAAATACCCTCCGACACATTGGTACAGGTGACCACTTCCTAAATACAACACCAGTAGCACAGACACTAAGAACAACAATCAATAAGAGGGACCTTCTGAAACTGAGAAGCTTCTGTAAAGCCAAAGACACAGTCAATAAGACAAAACAACAGCCTACAGAATGAGAGAAAGATTTCCACCAATCCTACAAGTGACAGAGGACTGATCTCTAAAATATATAGAGAACTCAAGAAACTAGAGCCCAAAGCCCAAAATAACCCAATTAAAAACTGAGATTCAGAATTAAAAAGGGAATTCTCAGCAGAAAAAGTATAACTTGAAAAAGTGCTCAACACCTTTAGTCATCAGAGAAATGCAAATCATAACAACTTTGAGATACCACCTTACTTCTGTCAGAATGGCTAAGATTAAAGACACAGATGACAGCCTATGCTGAAGAGGTTGCGCAGCAAGGGGAATACTCTTCCATTGGTGCAAGTGTAAACTTGTTCAGCCACTCTAGAATGGAGTATGGTGGTTTCTCAGAAAACTGGGAATCTATCTCCCCAAGGATCCAGCAATACCACTATTGGGCATATACCCTAAAGATGCACATTTGCATCCCAAAAGCATTAGCTCAACTATGTTAATAGCAACATTATTCATAATAGCAAGAACCTGGAAACAACCTAGATGACCCTCAACTGAAGAATGGATTTACAAACTATGGTACATCTACACAATGGTGTACTACTGAGCAGTAAGAAAAAAAATGATATTCTAAAATTTGCAGGCTAATGGATGGATTTGGAGAATATCCTCCTGAGCGAGGTCTCACAAACCTAGAAAGATAAGCAAGGGATGTACTCACTCATTAGTGGACTTTATACAAAAAACAAATCACACCCAAGCTGCAAACCACAACCACTGAACAGCTTGGGATCATAAGGCCCTTGGACCTATACCTTGGAGCCCATTCCCTCCAGAGGAGCACCTAACCTAGTCTTGATATTAGGATGAGAAAATTGAACTTGCCTGGAGTGGATGCTGAACTAAGCCACCTTGGGACCTTAGGACCTCCTGCCCTTGCTGGGGAGGAGATAAGGAGATGGGGAGAAGAGAGAGTGACTGCGAGAGGTGGGAGGGGTGTGTGTTTGAACAAGGAGATACATGGATAAAAAAATGAGACTTTATTCAACAATAAATAAATAAATAAAAAGAGAGAAAAGAAGGTGGATGGCTATCCTGAGGAATAATACTTGAGGTTGACCTCCAGCTTCTGCATACACACAATCACCTGTATACACATTCGCCTGCACATACACACACACACACACACACCTGTATACACACTCACATGCATACAAGCACACACACACTCATACACACACACACACACACACACACACACACACACACACACCACTGTTTGTATCCAGCCATCTCACTGGCAATCAATCACACTGAATTCCCACTTAAAGAAACAACTTTATTAGCAAGTCTACTTCTGAACTCTGAAATGAGTATTGCTTCACCTGTAAAGACCGGCTCTAGATGGAGAGTAATCAGACATGGCAGAAAATAAAATGTTAGAAGGAAAAGTGCCTGCTATTTTGTCCACGGTGTATTTCCTTGAGATAGGTAATTATTTGCAAATATGAATGATTAAAAGAATCTATCTAAGGGCTGAGTGTTGTGTTTCCATTCTACTGATATTTCAGCTACCATCTGCAGCCTTTCTGCCCTGTAGTCAGAAGTGCGCTGCCACGTAGGCAGGGCCTGGCAGGATTCCTGGTCCTGCCAACACCTGCTCTGTCACTGGGGCTCAATGTAGTTTTTACCTTCATCTCTATTGTTTCATCTTCCAATAGAGACTTGGAACTCAGATGTTGGGGTAAAAAACCTTGTAGCTCAGAGGGGCCAAGAATCAACCAGCCAACTTTCCCTTTGGTGGGAGACCCAGCAAGAGAACATCTCTCTATCCATCCCAAACCAAAAAACTAGCACTAAGTCCCTCCTCACTCCTTTCTGTGCATCTCTATCCATCTTTCTGGGTCCTCCATACTCTCCATGGCTAATTCTTGCTAATTAGTCATTGGCTCTGCCCCTGATCCAAGGGTGACTTTATTAACACAGTCTCAGAGTTTCACAGTGCTGTCAAATATGCTGCAACAGTTGAGTATAGTGGCTCACATCTATAATCCTGGTGTTTGAGAAACTAAGGTAAGAGGATCCTAAGTTCACCAGTTTGAAGCCAGCCTGGGCTACTGTGGTGGTTTGAAAGAAAATTACTGCTCAAAAAGAAATGTTACTACTACGAGATGTGGTTTTATTAGAGTAGGTGTGGACTTGCTGGAGGAAGTATGTCTCTGTCAGGCAGGATTTGATGTCTCCTATATGCCAAACCTTCTCCCAGTGATACAGACTGCTTCCTGTAGGATTTGAGGTCTCCTATATGCCTAAGCTTCTCCCAGTGATACAGACCACTTCTTGTTGTCTATCTATTAAGACATAGGACTCTCATCTCCAGCACTATGTCCACCTAGATATCACCCTGTTGTATCATTATGATAATGAACTAAACCTCTAAAAATGTAAGTCACCCCAATTAATTGTTTTACCTTTGTAAGAGTTGTCATGGTCATGGTGCCTCTTTGCAGAAATAGAAACTCTAAGATATCTATTCAGCAAGACCCCCATCTCAAAAAAAAAAAACATGGAAAACAAGCAAATAAAAATGCAATGAAGACTAAAGCTATGGTGTGATATTTTGCTCATAACAAGCTCTGTCTGGGTCTAGTCTCCTGGAGTCCACTGTGATATTTTTTCAACCATCTTTATCATGTACTAGAGAAACAAGAGCCCAGATTCATGACCAGGACAGTTGAAATTTAACTCTGACTTTTCATCAATGCTATATGGTCAGGATATGTTTTAGTACCCTCCAAGGATTTCTTTGTTGAAATAATCCCCACTTCGAAGAATTAAGAAAGGAAAAAATTAAGTTGTAGAGGATATCTGGAAGAGGTCAAGATTAGATAATGACATCTATCAGACTGAAGCCCAAATGATTGAATCCTGCTGACTTAAAAAAGGAATAAGAGCAATCAGACACATATGTGCACATGCATACACATACATACATACATTCACATGTACATAAGCATTACACATAATCTTTCTCACTCCCTGCTCCTATCTCCTATCAAAGTATCACTGATACTTTGATACTTGGTTACCCAGTTCAGTGCCTGGACTTGGGACTGAAACTTTGAGCCAACAAAAATCTCTTTCTTTGCAAGTCACCCATTGTGAGACACTGCACCATTAATAACATAAACCAGCATGTATATACTGTTACTTTAGTTAAGGATGTCCCAATGTGTCTTATTTGTTATTTTAGTTTGAACATGCCAGGGCTGTTCCCATCCCTCACTACCTTTCTGGAAAAAAAAAAGTCCCTTTTATCCAAGACATTAAATTGGAACCCAAAGAAAACTACCCTGGATGCTTCGGAGTTGTCTAGTTTGGGGTCTTTTAAAGCATATACTGATCAAATTTCTTTTATGCTAAAGATTGACTTTTAACTCTTAATCCTTTCACTTTCTTAGCCCTTCCTAGACCTATTATTTCTAAAGAGGGTTTTTCTGGTTCTTATTTTCCATGTCTGTGTTTTAAGACGTTCAAACAGGAAACGATACATACAGAGCTTGTTGGATAAGTATTCTGTCTGAAGTTCTAAACAGAAGGAACTCTGCACTTCTTTTTCTATATTTTCAGCACTGTCAACCTTCCTGTCCCCCTCACAGTAATCTGTTACCCATTTGAGTAGCTGAATCCAGGCCACACTTGGTGGTTTAGAAACCATTCTGCTTTGCTCCCGTTCCCGGGAGATGAAATCTGTCAGAAATGCTACAGTTTTTGTGAGGAAGTGGAGAAAGAAGACAGATGTCATGCGTGTGCCTCTCACTGTCTGTGGATCAAAACCCACTCGGCCTCTAAAATAGCCTCCCATGTGATCTCACCAGGGTGTAAGAAGACAAAGCAAGCGATACCAAGTCTATGAAAGAGTAGAGTGAAGCGTTTGACACCACAGAGCATGTGTGCCCTCTACCTAAATCCAGATATTTACTTGAAGAAGCACTTCAGAGGCTACCAACAACTTGAAAATGTCTGACCTCCAGACAAATGTCTCTCTTAGTCACTTTGATCTGTGTCTCCTTTTTCCCATCTTGCTCTTAATTTATGAATTTCAAATTCTTAATTCAAAAGTAGGAAAATGTTTGAAAGCTTCAGGTACTATTTCCCTAGGAGAAGGAGACTAAGGTACATAAGTTTCAAATTATACATTACTCAAAGCATAAATTACCTTGTTGAAACGGGGCTCTGCATGGAGCCCTGGCCATTAAGAGGCTGACTGAGCATGAGGACAGCTGAAGGCTCAATCTGGAATGAGGTATTAGTATATATAGCCTTGACAAGTTTAAACTTGGAGCCTGAGGAGACTAACAGAGGTTAACAGTGGCAGTCTAGTGGAGTCAAAAGAAAGCTATATAAACTAGTAATAAAAGGTGATGATGTGGATATATATTTACAGGAGCAAAATACAAGGAGTTGTCATCCTTTTAGACTCTCTAAGTTTTCAAGATAGTGGAAAAAGAGTAAGAAGTTAATATCTGAAGTAATTAGCAACAGTAGCATCAAAATCAGAATACTCTCCCGAGTACAAGATGGCTTTTTCCAAGTGTAGTGCATCACACTACCCTGAAGCACACATCCTAATCCTCAGTACCTGTGATTGATATTTGGGAAGAGTTTTTTGTTTTGTTTTGTTTTATTTTTCAGATACAATTGAGTGAAAATAAGGGCATGGTGGATTACTAGTTTGTGTTCTGAAAGTTGAATAAAGGAGTACAGGGAAGAAAGCCGTGTGCAGGTAGAGTTGGGAACAGCAACTAGAATGATGCTTCAAGTGCCTTGGATCCATTCCAGTGATCTCTCAGTGAGGACAGTCAGGAGCCTTCCAAAAAATACCACTCCAACTTCTTAAACTTCTAACCCCAGAAACTGTCAGGCCATTGCCCCTGTCTTTTAGAATGGCCATTAGTTATAAATTGGCATGATGCCCACAGTGTCCGGACATTGCCATCCATGTCAAAATAGTTCCCATACTTCAGCAGTGGGTGACTAAGATGGTAACACAACCATATGACATAGCAAATGAATTTTCATTTCTGCAGGAAGGCACTGCCTTTGGTTTGAGACACTGGGAGCTGGAGCACTTATGGTCACTGACCTAATTAGAGATGCAAGTGGGAAAGGCCAGCCCTGAAGGCTTTGTCAGACACTGCTACATTGCTAATCTTAGCTGAGCTCAGAACTCTTATTTTTCAAAGCATTTCACATCAATTATCCCTATTTGATTTTAATAGCGACCCTGGGAGGTATAATTATCTTCAATTTACAGATAAGTAAGGTGCAGTTTTGAAAGACTAGGAAAGATGTCCACAGTTACATAAAGTGCTCTGTTCAGTTAGGAGAGAAGAGGAGCCAGGAACATTTCCTTCTTAAAAAAAAAAAATCTACATGACACAAAAAACTCCAAAAACTTTTAAAAATGTATTTGTGTGTAAGAAAGGAGATACTTGGGCCGACATGTGCTCTGTGTGTGTGTGTGTGTGTGTGTGTGTGTGTGTGTGTGTGTTTGAGAGAGAGAGAGAGAGAGAGAGAGAGAGAGAGAGAGAGAGAGAGAGAGAGAGAGAGAGAGAGAGAGAGAGAGAGAGAGAGAGAGAGAGAGAGAGGATACCTGTGGGAGTGATTTCTTTTTCTCCACCCTGTGGGTCTGTGGGTTTTGGGTATTGAATATAGGTCAACAGATTTTATAACAGGTAGTTTTACCCACTGGCCCATCTAACTAACATCATTATTTCCTTTTGAATTTCATTGTTGTCATGCTACCCCCTTTCAAATTGGGATTTTATACTATACTATAGAATAAAATATATTATATTAATTAATATAATAGTATAATAATATTAATTTACTCTACTAATTAATATATAAAATCCCCATGGACTGGCCAATACACAGTGCAAAAAAATAAAATAAACAACATAAGTCTTTAACGAACAGGTATAATAGTTATCTAAACTCCATTGTGCTGTTGTTGTTTTTGTTCTTTTGGAGGTCCCACCATTCAGCTCCTAAATAAATCACACATGGAGGTTTATTCTTAATTATAAATGCCCAGATTTAGCTTGGTTTGTTTCTAGCCAGCTTTTCTTAACTTTAAATTATACCACCTATATTTTGCCTCTGGCTTTTTTCTTTTTTTACTTCTATAATCTTATTTTTACTCTTACTCTGTGGCTGGCTGGGTGGCTGAGTAGTTGGATGGCTAGGTGGCTAGGTGGCTGTGTGGTTATGTGGCTGTATCACTGTGTGACTAGGTGACTGTGTGCTGGGTGATTGGGTGGCTGTGTGGCTGGGTGACTGTGTGGTTGTGTGGCTGAGTGACTGGGTGGCTGAGTGACTGAGTGGCTGGGTGACTGTGTGGCTGAGTGACTGGGTGGCTGGGTGGCTGTGTGGCTAAGTGACTGAGTAGCTGTGTGACTGGGTAGCTGGGTGGCTGTGTGGCTGTGTGGCTGAGTGACTGCATGGCTAGGTGGCTGAGTAGCTGTGTTACTGTGTGGCTAGGTGGCTGTGTGGCTGAGTGGCTAAGTGACTAGGTGGCTGTGTGGCTGAGTGGCTAAGTGACTGGGTGGCTGTGTGGCTGAGTGGCTAAGTGACTGAGTGGCTGAGTGGCTGGGTGGCTGGGTGGCTGGGTGGCTGTGTAGCTGTGTGGCTGTGTGGCTGGGTGGCTGGGTGGCTAGGTGGCTGGATGGCTGGGTGGCTGGGTGGCTGGGTGGCTGGGTGGCTGAGTGGTAGGCCCCTAGTGTCCTCCTTTCCTTATTCTCTCATTCCTAGAACTTCTTCTCCCCCAGATTTCTCCCTCTATACATTCTCTCTGTCTCTTTCCTGCCTTACTATTATAAATTCATCTCTTTATTAGACCAGCAGGTGTTTTAGACAGGTAAAGTATCACAACTTCACAGAGTTAAACAAATGCAACATAGACAAAAGTAACAAACCTTAAAATAATATTCCATAATACCATTGGACTTTTTTTCAAAAAATAGGACTTTATACTAATTATCAAATTTTTTCTGAGAAGCCATTTCAAAATAATCATGTAGTGTTAGCCTAGGGATTAAAAGGGTAAATTTAAGAGAAGTTTGGCCAATGGCTTTGTTTTGACTAAGATGAAAAGAGAAACCCATCCACAGATGAGTGAGGCAGGAGCTGGTCAAGGTTGGATGACGTAATGAGTCCATAAAAAGTTTTTAAACTATTAACTCTAATGGAATAAATAAAATGGGAATTATATATTGCCCAGAGAAATGAATAAGATTTAATAAATTATCTACAGTTTCTGTAAACCTACTCTATTTCATGTGAATATATTCTAATTTTATTATTTATCTTAAACCAATAGCTAAAATTCAGTTGTAATTTAGTTACATGATAGGAGTCGATGTGAGAGACAATGGGTTCTTATTGTGCTTTAAAGATGTAGAGAATCACTGAACTTGGCTATGCACATGGACTTCAGTTTGGACACCAGTCCACCTGTTGGTTTTCCCCAGAGAGGTAGCTTAGAGTACAAGGAAGAAAGAGCAAGCAGCCTTCATAGATTCTACTGAAGAAATTTTCCATGTGACCAGAGATGAATTAACAAAGAAGAATTTCTTACACCAGATGAACAATTTTCTACCATCAAATTATGCCCATTAAACTACATTTTATGCTTCCTCATTATTGGATAAAAGAGGTCTGTTAAAATAGCAATAACACACTTAGACTGGCTGTGATTCCTGCTCCAATTCCCATTTTATTAGACTGATAACTTATGAGGATGAACTAATCATTCATAGTTAATACTTAGAACTCTCTTTGAGATGGAGCAAGCAAGGTGTACTTATAGTAACTCACATATTATTTGTGAAAGTGCTGGGCTGCATCTCCCAAAGCAGGCAACATGCACAGCCAGTATGTGACTTTGGTCATGTTGTTCTTGCTGGTGCCCATTTCCCATAAAATCTTCTCCTATTATTAGTGTCTTAGAAAATACAGAACAATTGATTCCCAGAAGAAATAAAACAAGGATTTGTGTTTATAAAGAACTTCTTTATCTGAAACAAAGAGAGTGGTGTATGTGGGGTCACTAGGAAGTAGATGGGGAAAATATCCATGAAAAAGCTCAGGAAAAGGAAAAAAAACGGGAATAAATGAAAGGGGAGGGCAGGAAGATAGGAAACATCTAGAGTCAATTGATACTGTTGGCCCAACACTGTGTGTCAGGAGCTAAGAGCAAGTTCTGATGTTTATATTGGACTCCAGACGTGAAAAGATAAACACTGGGTTTTGGATTCCCCATGAACTATTAATGAAGGTATGCTAGAAATGAAGAGATGAAGAGGGCCTGTGTGATGGTTTGAATGAAAATGGTCTCTGTGGGCTTGAATATTTGAATGCTTGGTCCCTAGTTGATGGAATTGTTTGGGAAGGATTGGAAGGTGTGGCCTTGTTGGGCAAGATGTGTCACCAGGAGTAGGTTTAAAATTTCAAAGTCCAGGCCATTCTCATTTATCTCTCTGCTTGATTCTTGTGGTTGGAAATGTGAGCTCTCAGTTACAGCTACAACACCATACCTACTTGTCTACTGCTCACTCCTGGCCGTAATGATCACAGACTCTCACCATCTGGAGCTATGAGTCCAAAATTAAGTATGTTCTTTTCTAAGTTGTCTTGGCCATGGTCCTTTTCACAGCAGTAGAAAGGCTACTAGGACAACCAGTTATGAAATTCTAACTACTGTTCTTAGGCAACCACCAGCTGAGAAATGAGGAGGTTTCAAGAGGGTTGAGGATGTTGCAGCATTACTGTGATTATATGGTGCATGAGAATATGCCAAAGTAACAAGCACAGCATTCAACAGTTTCTACCACCCATGAGTTCCAAAGTGTTTCCTATTCCCTAGGAGCTTCAGAGTCGGTTACAGAGAGAAGGAGAGTGTGGAACTCTTACCCAGCTCCCCTGCCTCTGCTTCAACCTGCTAACCCTATCAAATTCTGTACTATTCAGGAAAATATTACTTTAAAACACATTTTTAAAACTAGATTCTCGTCTCATACAATACATTTCGTCCACAGTTTCCCCTCCCTTCACTTCTTCAGCTGCCCACCACACACACATTTTCTCTTCCTCACCTCTTCCCCTCTCCATTTTCCTTCCGAAAAAAAGCAAGCCTCATGGAGACAACCGAAGAGGACAAAATGGGATAAAATTCAACAAGAAAAAGCCTGGATAGTGAGGCTGAATAAGGCAACCCAATAAGAAGAAAAGAGTCCCAAGAGCAGGTAAAGAAGTTGGAGATATGTCTGTTTCTATTATTAGGATTCTCACAAAACACCAAGTTAGCAGCCATTACATAAATGCAGAGGTCCTGGTGCAGACTCATGCAGACCTTGTGCTTGCCACTTCATTCTCTGTGAGCCCATATGAGCCTTGCTTAGTTAATTCAGTGGGTCATCTTCTCCTGGTGTTCTCAGTCCTGTCTGACTGCCACAGTGTTTTTTCTCCTGCTTCTGTGGGCCTCCCCACACTCTGAGACTTCCAATCTATACTCTATTTTTCCAAAATGTATGGCTGTGAGTCTCTGTACCTGCTCCCACCCACTGCCAGAGAAAGCCTTTCTGATGATGACTGGACAAGGCTCTAATGTGGAAATATAGCAGAATAACATTAAGAACCATTTCATTTATTTCTTTGTCAGTCCTGCTTGGGTCTACTCAGGTTTCTGGGTTATCCACTCTCCAGTTCCTGGCCCTCCAGGCAGTACTCTAGGAGTGGGCTTCAAGTTAA
This sequence comes from Sigmodon hispidus, assembly GCA_004025045.1. NCBI lineage: Eukaryota > Metazoa > Chordata > Mammalia > Rodentia > Cricetidae > Sigmodon > Sigmodon hispidus. Next base: position 106,012 of record PVIH01005730.1, on the reverse strand, counting down.
ACCAGTCATTGATTGGCCATTCCCACGAGTTCTATACCGCCATTGCCCCTGCACATCTTGAATGCAGGACAGATTGTAGATTTGGGGGTTTGTGGCTGGTGTTCAGGTTTCTCTTTTTGTAGTGTGCAGAATACCTTTCCATATGAAAGATACTAGAATGTAAGGGTAAAGGCATCACTCAGCTCAACCTCTCTATATTCAAAAAGCTCTGTGGATTTTATCCTTATCAATGAAATACAAAAAGTTTCTACTGCACCAGGTTTTCATACCAGCCCCCAAAGGCCCTCCCAATTCTATCTGTCTCTCCCTGTATTCTCTCCCTCCCATCACACACACACACACACACACACACACACACACACACACACACACCTGATCCCTCCTGTTTTCATTCCTACCTGCCTCAAATTTACCCACAAAATCTATTCTATTTCTTCTTCCCAGGGTGATTCATGTGTCCCCCACCAAAACCCTTTCTTTACCTAGCCTCTCTGAGTCTATGGATTGTAGTTTGAGTATCACTTACTTAACAGTTAATATTCACTTGTAAGTGATTGCATAACATGTTTGTCTTTCTGGGTCTGGTTACCTCACTCAGGATAATACCTTCTATCCTAGTTCCATCTATTTGCCTATAAATTTCATGATGTCATTTTTTAAAGCAACTGAATAATAAATACTCCATTATGTAAATGTACCACATTTTTATTTATTCATTGTTCTATTGAGGGATATCTAGATTGTTTCCACTTTCTGGCTGTTATAAATAAAGCTGTATAAACAGGATTATTTAAGTGTCCTTGTTGAAGGAAGGTAAAGCATCCTTTGGGTATACATCCAAAAATAGTATAGCTGGGTCTTGAGGTACATTGATTTCCATCTTTCTGGGTAACAACCATATTGGTTTCCAAAGTAGATGTACAAGTTTGCATTTCCACCAGCAATGAAGGAGTGTTCCCCTTGCTCCACATCCCCACCAGCAGGAGCTGTCACTTATGTTATTGATCTGGGCCATTCTGACAGGTGTTAGATGGAATCTCAAAGTAGTTTTGATTTGCATTTCCCTGATGGCTAAGGATGCTGAACATTTCTTTAAGTGTAAAAACACATTTTAATAATTAAGGGGCTGGCCATAGGGAGTTTAATTATGTTCCAGTAAGTAAATGAGCAACATGAATGGGCTTTTTGTAAATGGGGAGATCATAAGAGTGGGTATGAAACTGAGAGGACTGATAACTGAGTTTCATGGGGTGCATTTTGTAAAGTCACCAAATAATAAATAAAAATATCAAAATTTAAAAAATAAATAAATAAAATAATTAAACATAGATAATTATTTTTTGATTGGCCTGGGGAGATTGAAGTTTTTATGACACCTTAATCAAAGATCTGTGGCTACTGAATCTTTATTCCTCATTGATTTTTATTCCTTGAAAGATCTGCTAACCTTTTCTGGACTTCTGATTTTCTGCTTGATTATTCATCTGAGAAAGTTCCCTTGGGGAGGTGTCACTCATGGTAAGCAGTCCCAGACAATGACCAACACTTCTCCAGTTCTGTTAGCCCAGAGTATTCAATGTGGCTCTGATTTCTGTTTCCCCCTTTATTAGACTCATTTGCCAGACTGAGCTTCCTCTGTAAAGTGTCCTCTTAAGTCTCAGACCACATTTTATTGGATTATTGACATTTGTTATTAATTTGTAAGTGTTCTACAGTAAGTCCTGTATCTTTCCACACTTTGAGGGTTGCTTATTCATGTTTTAAGTAACATCTCTATTAAAAAGTTGTTTATTTTGATAAAGTTCAACTTTTTATGTTTAATGCCTTTTACAAAACCATTGTGACTATTCTGAGGAAATAGCCCCCCCCCCACCCCTGTCTCTCTTAGAAATCTCATTGTTTAGTTCCTACTCTTAGATCTACCATTAATTCTTAATTAATTAGTGGGTCATGTAAAGTGAGAAAGGAAGCCTTTTCTATGAGGACGTTCAGCTCTTTCTGTACTGTTATTGGAATGAATGTCCATATTTACCAGATCTCCTTGGATGGTTCATTTAGAATTATGCCATTATGCTTCTGTCACTTTATTAACATTTTGATGCTTCCTCCGACGCTCTTTCATTTATCTCTATGTTGTCAGTCATACTCGAGTTCCTCACCGATTCAAAGGCAGCCAAGGGCTCTGCTTTGGAGTCCTTTCTGTTGTTATTCCCTTTTCTAGAGTAATTGGATAGTAAAAAGTAGGTATTTTATAAAAGAATGACTTTGACCCTCTGAAGCCACTGTCTGCTGCTTTGAGAAGGAGAGGAAGCCTCTGCAGAGGAAGTCCAGCTTGCCCTCTGAGCATCAACAAAGGCAGCCCTGGATGTAGTGCATGCTCTGTAGCCTCTCCCAGTAAGTGCTTTGCTGGCAGAAAAACCTCGTGTTGGGGTGGAATTCTCATAGCTGCCTGCAAGGGCTGGTGGTTTATGAATAAGGCTAGAAGAGACAGGAGGGTTGTTTTGAGTTCACACCAAAAGCCTTACAGACCCAGAAAGATGAAGCCAAAAGTCCTTACCCAAAGATGGCTACACAGAAGCATCCCAATAGCAAATGTCGACTTTCCAACTGCCTGCTTTCCTCGGTGCCTGGAAATTTCAAGTCTTTCAGCTCATGTTCAATTCTGTTTTAATTTTGACAGTTTCATACATGTACATAATGTATTGTAATTATATCCCCCATTACCCTGTTTTTCCCTCCCACTCCCCACCCCCTTCTTCACAACTAGTTCTCTTCCTACTTGAGTGTGGAGGGGGGTTATAGGTCTTAAGCAGGCAGCAGCAGCAGCAGCAACTGTGTGTTTACAATTGTAACAGATTGCATTCAGAAGATGGTATTGCATAGCACGCCTCTCTAGACATTGACCTTGAAACTTCCTGTCCCTCCTCTCTTCCTACTCACAAATTCACACCAGCCCACCTCTAAAGTGCATGTGAGCCTTGCTTGCTAAGCAGATGACTGAGTCTCAGTTTGCTGATACCTGGTCCCAGGTGAACTCCCAGGCAGAACCCTGCAGAGGAGTCTTTTCCCCTCAGAGCTTTGGGTGGCATAGCTCTACCTGTCACCTGAGTAAGTGTTATTGTATTGTAATCTTTCCCAGTGAATATTTAAATCTTAAAAACTAAGAGAAGGAACAAGGCTGAGATAACCAGTATCATCCTGTGCATCCACCAGCAATACTGCAGTAAAGATTGGGCACACACCATTTCCTGTACTTTTGGGCCATGTTTTCATTTTTAAGGCCAGACATATTAATATTTGTCAACAGGCATGACCACAGAAGTCATTTTGAACATGTGTGTTCTATGTGAATATCTGTGTGCATGCACGTGTGTATGTATTTGTGGAGGTCAGAAGTTGACTTCTGTCTCTTTTCATCTTTGTTTGTGAGGCATGGTCTCTAACCCAACCTAATTCAGCAATGCTGACTGGCTAGCAAGTTCCAGAAATTCTCCTTCTCTGCCTATTCAGTGCTGGGATTACAGGCAAACCTTTCTATGCCTGGCTTTTTAGTTAAGTTCTGGGCACCCAAACCAGATTCTTATGCAGAGCAGTCACCTTACCCACCGAGTCTCCTTCCAGTGCCTACATTACCCAGCGAATCATCATTCCAGTACCTCCCATTACAATTCGTCCCAACTCATGCATTCTTGGATCTTGTTCTTTAGAAGGAGAAAAGAGCAGTGCCTCGGCTTTTGTGAACCCTGTGCTGATGACTCCAATCTATGCCCCTATACTGATTTAAGATAGATGTTATTTTGCCTGCACAGTCCCAGCCTGCAGATGTGCTTAGGGCTTCCTGCACTTACATTTGCACTTATAAAACTGTATTTTTCCACCTACAGTCCTGGTCAGCCATCAGTGCCCACCTTCAGTCTCCCGTCTTTAGCAGGAACGTCCATGATTAGTTCAACCTTTTCCCTTCCCACCTCCTCTGAAGTCTTGATACACTGTGAGCATTTGTCACACAACTGACCGTGACTTCTCCGGGACTCCCTGATCACTTTATGCTATGGGTGCCTCCCTAACTGTTTTCAGTCATTCCAAGACCTAACAAGTGCACAGATACACACAGCTGGACCCCTCGGACACTTTTTTTCCCAGCCTAAGGGTTTATACTTATTGTGGTGGTAGTAATTATGATTGCTGATTTGTGTACAGAATTTTACTTGAGTCGGGACCAGTTGATTTATAGGAATATTTCTTCTCAGAGATGGGAGCAGACAATGGAGCCCATCAAAATGACTGTCATTACACTATACAGATTATTTTCCTCATGTACCATTTCTTGGCTTGTCTGGTGTTCCTAAGCCATGAAGAGAAATGTAACACTTAGGAAGTCCTAAATGACTTTCTCCTTTTCAAAAATTATTTCAGGCTTGGATTCTCAGCAATTCAGAGGCCATTTCTTTTTCTACTGGGATCATGCTTTGCATTTTTATAGTTTTTAAATATCTCTTTATATACATAGCCTATTCATCTCCTGCAATGACCGTATGATCTGAGCAAGGCAAACACAATGAGATTATCTGCATTAAACTATTCAGAAAGCTGAAGCATAGCTATCTGGGTAGATGCAAAACTGGGGCTTGGACTTAACTTTTCTTTCTACCAATCCAGGAGACTCCACTATGTTTCAAATAGTGCAGAAAGTGAACTCCACTTATAGGTATGCTTAATCAGATGAATAAAGGCATTTGATTTACAGTGTATTAAGCTGTTTTCTTTCTTCGAAGGAGTTTGCTAATGAAAACATAACCATATGTACAATACTCAAGTTGACTGTTACCTGTACACACATACACACACACACACACACACACACACACACACACACACACACACAATGTCTCCTTCATTTGCCTCCAAAACTGCCTTTAAGAACTTTAGAGCTTGCATACTCTTTTAGTCTGCTTAGATGCCCTGCAAAATGCCACAAGCAGGATTACTTAAGTGAAAATAGTACTATCTTACAGTTGTGGGGACAAGATATCCAGGATCAAAGCAGCAACATTAATTTCAGGCAGGGGTATTTGTTCCCTGGCTTACACATGGCCACCTTTGCTGTATTTTCCCATGGGAGAGGATAAAGGAAGAGCAAGCTCTGTAGTGTCTCTTCCTACAAAGGCATCAATACTACTACCACAAAGAAGGTAGTAACCACCCAGTCTCCTGAACTCATTAAATCCAACTATTTCTCAAAGACTGAAGCACTCCATAATATCTCTTTGAAGATTAGAGCATATGAATTTCGAGGAATGTGGTATATATCATTTCACATCTGTTGCTTCAAAATCTGTTGTTCACACATGCAAAATATGTTTACTATATTGCAGTAGCCACAAACACTGTAACACATTCCAGCATCAACTCTGAAGGCTAAAGTCTCAGCTAACTATCATCTAAACCAGATATGCATGAGGCAACCCGAAAGACAATATCCTTTCACTATGGACCTGAGACGCAATATATGTGATAAGATTAGGAAACACAATGTTGGGACAGGTTCTGATAAACATTCCCATCTCCAAAGTAACTGTCAGAAGGAAGCAATATAAAACAAGTCCCAACTGAGTCCAAATCACAGATTCCATTAGATCATAAGCCTCAAGTGTGACCTTTTTTGGTTTATGCCCATTTCAGTGGCAGTGGCACCCTATGATGTCAGAAGACCTTCTTCCCCCTTAGCTCTGTCCTCAAAGTTCCAGGTAGAACCTACCTAGCCCATTGGGACCAAGAAGCCACTATTAACTACCAATCATTGTCAGAGTCATTTCCCTACTCCCAAAAGTAGGCTGTGTTTACAGTCTGTCAAAGTCAAGAACGTTTGGTATCTTGCCTACTCGCCTTTCCCCCTCCCTCCCTTCCTCCTCATTCCCTGCAACTCACACTGGCAGTGTTTCTGTTCATATAATCTAGTGCATTCTATCAGATAATTGCTCAACCACACCTTTGGCACAGCTAAGTATGACTTAGCACAGCTCCTCAATGAGCTGTCCATTCTCTCAGACTGGAGCATACTGAGTCCTATCTCCAGAAATGGATGTGTGTCTAGAAGCTACATACAATGGTTCTCGTCATTTCTATCTTGGAGTGTTGTTACATAATTCATACATGGAGTTTCCCTAATACCTGTGTTTTCTTTATAGAACAACATTTTCACTAGCCTTGGTGATGCTAGAAACACTTCAGCTCTATGCAAGAGGTACTTCGAACAGTGAAATCATGACAAAAAGCAAAAGAAATAGAAAAATGGGACACTGATTATGAAGAGGACACATGAATTGCATAAGACTGGAAGCAGAAAGAAAGACCATTTCTTTGTTCACTGTGCTGAGAAAGTTAACATGTGACCAAAACATTTTCTGTTTTATACATACACACACACACACACACACACACACACACACACACACACACACACACACAAATGGCTGGCTGTGGGGGCTATAAACATTGATTTGGGGTTTAATGTATTTGTTAAGTAATACATTAAATTAACTGATCAAAAACCTTTTAACAAATCAGTGAATTTGCAAATGCAGAATCTACCAAAAACAAGGAGCAATTGTTCTTATAACTACTTGTTCTCTGATTCACAGCTCTCCCCTGTCTGAATCCACATTGGTGTAATGGTGTTTGGGGGTGAGAAGTATATCATAGGTACACCAGCAGTAAACACATGCCCTGTCTCTGTTGAAATGAAGCCACTTCCTTTTGTGTTACCCATGCTATATTATTACCTATGTCACCTCTTAAACATAAAGATTCCCAGGCAGGGTATTATATCGCCCCTCTACTCCCAGCACATTCTCTTAGTTTTTCTCTTAGCTGTATGACAGTTATGGGTAAGGAGATTGCAATGTGCAAACCAATATTCTAGGAGCAACAAGGAATACAAAAGCCAATCAGACATTGTGGTCCACAAGTTCTCTAACAGTGGACCATCAGCTTGGAGAGTGAGGAACGTCTTGTAGAGAAGGGGACTTGTATTTGCTTTGAGGAGCAGTGAATAAAGGAAGAACATTAGTAAAGAGATCAAAAAGTGGGGACCAAAAACGGGGGGTGGGGTGTAAAGAAGAAGAAGAGTCTTGAGTTTTAGGTCTGCCTTGTAGCTTAGTGAAACACTCTTAATAAAGTCAGAACACAAGCTAAACAACAAAACAATGGAATCAGGAGAAAGGATGAAATGGAGAGAGGCTGAGTGGGTAACTCATTGGCTTACTATGTGCAAACCCCTGAAATAATCCTGGTATTGCATATAAAAACAAAAGTTGGAAAGCTGAATTCTAAATTACACATGCTAAACAGGATATAACAGCCAAGAATCATATGATAATAGCCTCATTCCTGAGGTCAACACTTTGCATTTTATTAGAGAGATATCTAAAGGGTTGTTCTGTGTTGGAGGAATGGGTAGTGTGTCTTAGTTTGTTAGAACATCATAATAAACTTGGGTAGAGGGAAATTAAACACAAAAATTTATTTTTTAACAGTTTTGTAGCTGAAAGTCCAAGAAGGTAGTGAGGGGAATAGTTTTCTCTGAGATGTCTCTTCTGCCCTGGGACAGCAGGTGCCTCTGTCTTATAACCTTTGCTCTGTGTCTGTCCAAATATCCTAGTCTTGAAAGGATACAAGGTAAGTGCCATTTTGTTCCCATCATTTTTCCCTACTTACTTCCTAATAGATTCTATTCCAAAATTCAATCACAGTCTGAAACACTAGGGCTAGAACACATAAATTTTCAGAGGACATACTTAAAACCATATCACAGAGCAGGATGGGACCTGAGGGGCAAATTGGGCGTCCATTAAGAGGTATTCCAGCAACCGCAACTGTGGTAGGTAGTGACCCAAGGCAGAGACAAGAAATTTCTCTGGTGTTTATTGATTGGTTGTCTTTATTCCTCAGGGAAAGCTATCACCATCAAGAGTTCTGTGAAGGGTGGCAGGAGAACCCAGGGAAGACAGTTAGATTAACCCAGGAAGCTTCCCCAACCCAAAGCCATTCCTTCTCACTGCCTCCTTGTCGCGGGAGGGCTGCTTCTGATGCCAACCCACGCACAGCAAAATGTCTCATTGCTCTGTGGGCTCTGTGCATTTGCATCACATTCTCTCATGCCTGGAATCTGAACCACAGCCAGGACATTCCTGGGTGACAGCTCCCATGAACTAATTATTAATGTTCTTGGCAGTGAGGCTGGGTGGGCATTTATTCTCATTACCCAGGGCTGGAGATAGATTTGGGGTTTGCACAGGCTGCATAATTTCTTCATTTCTCCATAAGTCTCTGCCTTCTGCTGGCATTTTAAGGAATGTATTTTTATAGAAGTTGGCACTATTCAGTAATTTTCCAGGAGGGCACATTGCCCAGGCCAGATGGACATTTTTTTTTTCTGGTTCCAGCTGGTAAGTCCTGTCTGATAAGATCTTATCCCACCCTCCTTGAACAAGAATGCACAATTTGCTTGCAAGATGGGTGGTGAAAAATGACCCTTGCTGCAGGTTATGATAAAGGACTGGGGTGGAAGGGCCACCCTGGGATCTACAACTATTTCCAGAGTCAGGAGCTGCACAAAACACACTCAATGGCTGCCAAAGACGTCCATTTCTGTTTGATTGTACACAGTGGGGAAGGCTGTTGATAAGCCCTTCAGAATTCTTCCTTCACAGCATTGATAACTGTTTTTCTAGGAATCTGTCCATGGTTAGATAGAAAAGCCTGGTACTGGGATGATATCATCAAAATGTCTAATTTTGCAGCATTTCAGGATCCAGTGGAGGTGTTAGCAAACGACCTCTTTACATGCTCCATCCTAAGCAGGTGTGTGAACACCAAACAGAGGTCATGAAACATTGCCTCCATGGGGCCCACCATATGACAAAGACCTCCTCAGAGAGAGTCCTTGGGATCTGTGTATGGGTCCCTTCTCTCACTTTTTGATAACCAGGCTTCTCAAGGGACTGAGACCTGACAGCATTTTCAAAGAAAGCATCTTTACATAAGTAGTAAGAAGTAGTAATAACACCATTGATGAATGGCTTTTCCCCTTTCTTCTCAGTAGTTGGATACACACTTACGTATGTTGAAAGCTGGTAATGTTTATATCTGCTCCCCAAATGTTTTCCTCCCCATTTTGAGGTTTGTTAGTGTTGGTAGAAAAGTGGCCCTCTCTGAATTCTCTCTCCTCATGAGTCTCATGTTATTCTGCTGGTCAGGATCCCACAGCAGCACTCTGTGGAGCCAGATCTCTTGCCATAAACCCTTAAGTTCATTTGTGTCTCCCACCTATTGCTAAGAACATGGTGACAGCCTGGTCATCTTCTCATTCATCAGCCAATTATCTTGATGTCTCCTAAAAGACAACCCAAAAATTAATAAGAGAAGCATCTGTCTTGTTCCCTGTTAACAGACATAAAAATGAAATGTGAAGACTGCATGGTGTGTCTGAGAGACAGCTCTGGGATGAAAGCAGCGTGCACTTTCTTCTGAAAGCATACAAGATAAAGAAAATAATTCACACAGGAAGGTTTAGAAAAAGCTACTCAACCAAAGCAAATAAATGTTAGCAGCAATTACAACAGGGAAAATAATAAGTTGGGCTTGATCCATATTTGAACATTTTTTCTGTCCAGAATATTAATAAATCATGTAAACTCGACAAGAGGGAAACAGTCCAAGAAGAAATGGGCAAAATATTTTAATGAACTACTTGATATAGGAACATACAAATGATAAGGAGACACGTGAAGAGACACCTAATGCCAACAAAGTGATTTATCCGGAAGTATGGAGATGATCAACTCCTTATGTTGCAAATAGGGTGTCCCTGCTCAGAAACATTGTTGGTCAACCTCTAAAACTGGTCGCCAAACACTGACACCTTTGTTACTAGGTGCATGTTTAATGAAATTGAAAACATTCTTTGTGTGTGTGTGTGTGTGTGTGTCTCCATGTGTCAGTCTCCCTTTACCCATTTGTCTCTTTTGCATTCGTGCACGCGCGCGCGCACACACACACACACACACACACACACACACAACACTCACAGAGAAAGTGAAAGTGATAGAAAATATATGCTTGTCATAACTTTATTTATAATCCTCAAAAGTGGAAACAATCCACTACCCAATGACTAATAGACAAACTGGTCAGTGCATAAAAATGGACCATGACTCAACACCAAAATGGACAAAGGAGTTAACAGCAAGAGCAGTGTGAAGGAATTTTAAACATTGTGGTAGGAGAAAGGAGTCCAATTCTAAAGGCTATGTGTTTTATAACATCATTGACATCATACTCTGGAATAGGCAGGACTAAAGGGGCTGAAAGAAGGCCAGCATTTGCCAAGGATAGATATAGATGACCATAAATGGTACAAGTGATATTTTGGGGTGATGAAAATTTTCCATATTGCAATTTGCTATGGATGATGAAACTATGTACACCTGATAAGAGTTATACAGTTGCAACCCCTCCCAAAAGAATAAAGTTTAATGTAAGAATCATGCCCTGACTGATACCTTTAAACGATAAACACAATAGAGTTTGGGACAAACACTCAATTTTATATTTATTTTTCTTTGTCAGATCTCTCTCAAGAAGGTTCTATACCCTAGATGTTGCACAGTAGCTCAGAAATCTCGAGAAAATGCTATGATCTTCTCTCATAGTGTGTGAGGGAAACAAAGCTGTTTATGGCAGTGAAGGCAGGCATGGGAGAGGGGCTCAAGTTGTGAGGGAAGAGAGATGGGACAGTATCCTGCTAAGAGTGGGCAGGAGATGGGGCCTGAAAAGCAAGGAGCTAGTTAGGGAGAGACATTCCCCCCAAAGGAAAGACCAGGAACTAGAATAGAATGGCAGCCAAGCTCTAAGGGAAGCATATGCCCTCCTTACTCAGCCTCAGCAGCTGGGCATTACCCGCCCAGCACCACCCCTTAGAGAACTGAAAGAAGGCTGGTCCCCTGACCCACTTCTCTCATAGCTCAGACAGTTAAGAAATAGTTGCTGAGTTTATCCTCCCTTGCAGAAATGGGGCATAGAAATATGAAGGAATAGACATAAGAAGTCATCTTTAATCAGACACCACTGTGACACTGGTTGAAGCCAAGAAGCTTTAATGGTGTGCAAAGGTCAACACACAGACCTCTGATGAGAAACAGGGTATTTGTATGGTCACAAGTACTTTCTTACAACATGTTATCAAAAGAAAGCGGCAATAACAATGAAGTCACCTTGTGGATGTCACCTTCCCAAGGAAAAGTCTCACAAACCTGATGTGGGTCTTCGGGTCACCAGCAGGCATTCGTGATCTGATGACCTGAAAGGGTGTAGCACCATTTCCTTGGCATTCCTGTCATAATAAGTTACCATAGACAGGGGAAGATTAAAACACAGACATTTTTTTTTTTACCGAAGATTTATGGCCTAGGACGTCAAGGTCAAGAATGAGTTGATCTGGTGGCTGGTGAGGTTGTGCTTCATGCTTAGTCTGCAGAGTGACAGCTCCCCACCAAGTCCTCACAGGGTGACAGGTGAGATGGTAGGAAGTAAGCTCTGTGCGTCTTCTTGTGAGAGTCCTGACTGCATTCACAAAGATTTCCACCTGGGTGCAAATTTACTTACCAAGCCAGCCTCCCAAAACTATCAGATTGGGGTTTAGAATTGCATTATAAGAGTTTGGCAGAAAGAACACACATTCAGCCTCTAAAAATGCAAAGCCTTGCTTTAATTTTCATAGAAACATCAGATAGATTCCAAGTCAAAAGTTGCTGCACAAAGTAGCAAATCTACATATTTCAAAGATTCCCTGACCTTAAAAGAAAGAGAACAATTATCACAGATGGGATAGACCATGTGGCTAATAGCACCATGGGATACAGCTTAGGCCCTAGACCAGAAATAAGACTAATTCCAATAAACCCTCTAATTGAATTGAAAGTATCATGTCAATTTCATTTCTGAATGTCCATCACTGTACCAGAACTGTACAGTCTTAACACTGGAGAAACTGAAATAAAGGCTAGAAGAAAATTTTCTATAGTGTATTTGTAGTGTTAGTGATGTCTTCCAAAACCTTCTGTGTGTTCTGAAAGGGAGTGTGGTAGAACCTTATACTGACTGTACAAGGGCATCCTTCCCACAACCAGCTGTCTATACTCCTCCTCACTGTAAGACAGAAACCTGGTCTTACCTTTCTATGATAACGAATCATAGAATAAATATTTAAAAACCTTTCTCACTGATTTCTAGAGGACTTCAAATTCCCAGAAATACAGGTGAAGTTTTGCCATTGTCTCTCTGTGTAAGTGGTATCTACCCCATGAAATGCTCACAGTCTAATTTCAGCCTCACATGTTCTAGATGTATACTTAAAAATCAGGGATGACTCCTCTCAGTGGAAGATTTTTAGCTACAGAGTAGGAACCAATGCACTGAATCAAGAATCTTCACAACAGCCAGAAACCAGCACTATGGTTCATACTGGTTACTTCAATCTTCCATGGCAATGAGAAGCTGGGTCTTTTTTGAGTGTATCTGAGCTCTTTTCAGCTTGCCCAGACATGATGGTTTTGTTTTTTGTCTAAAGGAGAGAAGAACAAGCAGAAATAGATTTCTTCCATCAATAACCTTTGATACACTAAGCTGCAGTAGTAAGATCTGTTTGCACTTAGAGTGCACAGAAGGAAACTGGTCCTCAAATGAAGTGAAGGTTTCTCAGTACGATGAAATTCCTAGACTAGGAACCATTTGCTAAGGCTAGCTTGGTTTTTAGAAACAAAAGATGCAGAAATGAGCCTTCTTAGTGAGGCAACTCCTAAGAAGGATGGAAATCTTTGAAATGTACATCTGATTACTAGGTATCTTAAAATTAATTATTTTCAAAGTATCATTTGGAAATGACCTCAGCATATACGGGGCAATCATTTCAACATTACTGTGGCAAAATATCAGACAGAAGCACCTTAAGCAGGTGAGGACCTTAAGCAGTCGGCAGCGCTCTTGTTGTGTAAGAACATGGTTGTGTAAGAACCATGTTCAATTCTTAGCACCCACTTAAAGAGTCATATGTGGTGATGCACACCTATAATCTCAACAAGTAGAGAGGTAGGGACAAATCTAACCCAGGGGCGCACTGTCCCATCAGCCTAGTCCAGTCAGTGATCCTCAAATCCCAGTGAGAGGCTTTGTCCCAAAAATATCAAGGTGCATACGTCCTGGAAGGCAATATCTAAAGTTGACCACTCACCTTCACACACGTGTTTATACTGCCCCATACATACTCACCCAAACACCTTAAGGAAGAGAGAGTCTATTTTGCTTTCCACTCTGAATGTAGTCTTTTATGGAAGCGAAGTCATTGCAGCACAAGGCAGCTGGGCACATGGCAGTCACAGCTGAGAGGAAGAGAGAGGCAAACACTGGTGCTCAGTAGGCTTTCCCCTTTGCATTCTGTTTGGAGCCCAGCCCATGGAAGGTACTGCCCACATAAGGGTCAATCTGCCCACTTGAACTAGTCTAAAAAATCCTTCACAAACATTGTCCAGATGTTTGTCGTCTGTGTGATTCCAGATTTTGTGGTTGACAATAATTATTAATGCACACACACTATTTATTAATATCAGAATTGGTTACTGACTGTGGGCATAATTTTACATCATGGAACTAAATGGAATATAGTCCTATAATGGGAATTTTAAAAATATATTTTTCAAAGTTTGAAGCCTTAAAATACATTTTAAACTCTGTTTTATCTCCAAAAGGTAAACACATATCTTCCAAGTGATCTACAATATTCATTTATGGGTTTCTACTCAAGAATATAAAGTCCTGTGGTCATACAATGACTGCCAAACAAAATTTCTAGTGCACTTATTTTTGTCTGTATAAAATAAATAAACCTCATTGTCTATTAGCAAATTGGTGATTGTACCAACAAGTATGCTATATCTTTTACAACAATATGTTAGAAAACAAAAAACAAACATGAAGCCATGAGAATATGACTCAATTAGGCTCACTTAAGAAGAATAAGAAGAATATATACCAAATGATTTCTTTTATATACAATTTAGAAGGCACACACTAATTTATTGTCATATCAAGAATATCAGTGGTTACTTGGGGAGGGGAAAAGAATTAGCAAAAAATATTTAAAAAACTGTTTGTAGATGAAAAACATTCAACATTGTGTTTGCTTGCATATGTCAAACTAATCATGTCATAAAGTAAACATATATAATTTATTGCATGACAATTACTTCTTAAAGAAGTTGAAAGAACAAACTTCAGATGGTACCCAGCATGTTTGGTGTTAGGTCATGTAACAGGAAGATGAAAGTGCATTGTTAGACTCAGAGAGATCATTTAGATCATTTGGTTTGATCAAGTTTTATAATGGGCCAGAGAGAAGGTATTTTCTAGTTTGTGGAATATATGGATTCGCCTATAATACTTGGGCAGTATAGCAATAAAAACAACCATAGATAATATGTCAATGATTACAATTAGTTGTGTCACATTAAAACTTTATTAACAAAAACAGAGGGTGGGCATGTAGTTTGATGACTGATCTAGTTGAACATTATCTAAGAAGTGAATTACTGTGCAGGTAATTAGTAGTAACTTGTACAAATCAGAAGTTAGTGAAGCTGGAGAGATGGCTCAGCAGTTAAGAGCATCTGCTGCTTTTCCAGAGGACCTGGGTTCATTTCCTAAAACCCACATTGGGTGTTTCACAACCTCCTGTAACTCCAGCTGGAGGAATATGATGCTTTCTTTTGGCTTAAGTGGGTAATCACACATCCATGTCATATATACACCCATGCATATAGTTGAAAATAAAAATTTTTAAGTAAAATATCACACTTTGCATACTTTATTATTTTAACAACCCTTAGTGTGGTAGTTTGAATGTAAGTGGAACTCATAAGCTCCTAAAGAATGACACTATGTGTAGGCGTGGCCTTTTTGCAGTAGGTGTAGCCTTGTTGAAGGAAGTGTGTCACTGTGGGGCAGGCTTTGAGGTCACTTTTGCGTAAGCTTTTCTCCATGTCACAGCTCACTTCCTGTCTTCTTCTGATCAAGCTGTAGCCAATACTATGTCTGCCTGCATGGTGCCATGCTCTCCACCATGATGATAAGGGACTGAACCTCTGAATTGCAAACAAGCCACCCCAATTAAATCTTTTTCTTTATAAGAGTTGCTGTGGTCATGGTGTCAAAACAATAAACTTTCTAACTAAGATTGTTATAGAAATGTAAATTTAAATTGTAGTTGAATTAATGATAAAACATCATTCCACAGACTTTCAGTGGCAAGGACAAGCCATAACTGGCAAGTTTAGGAGGTACTTGCTAGAGGAAGTCTGTCACTGGGGATGAGATTTGAGAGCTTAGGCCTTATTCTACTCCCAACTTGCTCTTCCTGTTCTCAGCTTGCAGCATCCTGCTCCAGCCACCATGCCTTCCACCTGTTCCTGTGGTGTCCCTGCCCTTTTGGAATTTAACCCTCTAGAACTGCAAGATAAACTAATCTCTTCTGTAGGTTGACTTAGCTATGGTATTGTGTTACAACAATAGGAAAGTAATTATTACAAGATTCTGACAGTGTGGTCTACTCCATGAACACTCTCCATTAATGCCTTTCTTTTCTTCATCTCATTTAACCTCTTCCTAGCCAATGCTTCCTGGGTTCACTCACCTTCTATGCAAACCTTGACTCTCCTGATTATAAGATTTCTTTTTACAGACAGTACTGTCCTAGGATCCAGGAACTTGGATCAGTTTCCCAAACCCTTTCATATAAAGCAGTTTAGATTTGACTTAAAATGGGGATTCAAGCTTAACCTCGACTAACATGTTTACTCAGCAGAAGTGGTAGTGGGGAAAATGTTTCAGAGCCCTTTTGTGTTTTATACCATATGCATGATGCCCAGGGAACTGTCCGTGGTCCTGAATCATCTCCCCCCCCCCCCCCAAGTAAATAGGACATTATGCCTGGACCTACAACTTTTAATTTTCTCCCCGGACTCTGTCCATTTAATTTTGCCTCCTAGTCAATAACTGACACCACCATGTACATGTGTCCTTCCCAGATACAACCAGATTCTTTTACTCATATTCTACCTGTCTCTGTCTCATTGACAATCTGGGTCCATCAGCTTTTGTATAAACACCTAAATTGCACCTCCTTAAAAGTCAATATATGCTAAATTAAAACTTATTTCCAAAGGTTTTCCTAGCATGTCACCAAGGTTTATCTAAAATATCAACCATACCTAATTCTAAAGTGATAAGACCCTGGCACAATATCACATTCCAGAAGAAAACTGAAGTGTTCCTAATTTGAGAAATCTTAGGAAGTTCATCTGTGGTTCCCCCTTACAAAAGACCATCTTAGATGAGCTGGTCAGCAGATCACATGTCCATAGAAGTGCAGAGTAGAACACAGGCTTCTCTAAATACAGTTTTTCTCTACCACCTGGCAATGCCACGTGGAGCCTGAGAAGGGATTAGAGCTCATAGGATCTAAGGAAGATTAGAAGGAGGCTCCACTTAGGTGGTTATAGAAAACTCTCATCTCTGTTGGGTAAGGTTTTTCAGTACAGATAGTTCAGGGAAGAGTGTACACATTGCTCTATGGAGCCCTCCTCCTTGGCTTTATGAGGAAACCCAATAAAAGCATTGGTTCCCAGAATGAACTTTGGTGGAACCCTGTTTTAGTTTGTTTTGAGGATAATTGGTGGAGGGGTAGACATTGCTTTATATTTACCTCAGGGAAGTAATTTCAATAACACATGAGCACTCCCCTACTCACCCCAGACATTGCCAATAAAAGACCATAGTAATAATTGCATCAAAATTCAAGCTGGTGAACCAGTAGTTTTATATTGGGGTTCTTAACAAGACTATGGGTGAGGGGTTGCTGACAGGATCTGGGGTTACTGAAAACAGAGTTGCATCGTGAACAAGTCTACCCAAACACAGGTAACAGTTTACAAAAGCTGGAACCCCGTATCTCTTTGCAGGACTTGCAGGCAGCTCAACCGATCTCCAAAGTCTCTTTTCTGTAGCTTGGCTGTTTGGAGTCTCCTCTTCAACTGTTCTTTACTCTTTCCATAAAACTGGGGAGGAGCCTTGGGGAATCTTTCAAATGTCCACATCCTGAATTGTGTGGACCCCCCTCCCTCCTAAAGAGAATGTTTCAATTTACGGGCAAGTGCTATGCAACAATCAGTGCTTCTCAAGTTTTCCTTCTTGTAGAATTAAAATATTCATTTAAGAATGCTAGTCACACAGTGGGGTTGATTAGTCAATAACGCATAAAAAATTTGAGAAAGCTGTAAGATGGTTAGTATGCACCCAGTAGACAGTAGCTATAAGCTAGGTAGTGGGCAGTGTGCAGCATATCTATATCTACTTGCTCCTTTTAATGACAGTACTCTTGTGTAGACTGTGCTCTGCAGACAATGAAGCTAAGCAGTTATGTCTCTGAAAGCCCTGTACTAATGACTACAAAACAGGAATACAGAAACAAGGGAAGAGGGTTGGAGAGAAGACAATGATTCAAGTATGTATGGGGGTTGCTTATAAAAGGAAAGTATTAGATCACATACATCTGTGAACTGGCCAATGTTCTGGGAGTCCAAAGAAAACTTAATAATGTGTCTCTCTCTATCCATCTCTCTGTCTCTGTCTCTGTCTCTGTTTCTGTGTGTGTGTGTGTGTGTGTGTGTGTGTGAGAGAGAGAGAGAGAGAGAGAGAGAGAGAGAGAGAGAGAGAAACAGAGAGACAGAGAGAGAGGGAGAGAGGGAGGGATAGAGAGACAGTAAGAGTACTGAAAATTGAACCTGGAAAGTAGAGTAGAGCCTGCTTCATGTTAGGCAATCATTCTACTATTCCCAAGCTTCTAAATTATATTACATTTTATTTTGAGGATTTCAAATAGTTGTTCAGGCTGACTATAAACTTGGCATTTTGGCTTCCAACTTCAGCTTTCTGAGTTGATGGGATTTCAGTTCTACACCATTAAGCCCAGCAGGTATAACAGTTCTTATGACAGTCTATTGATAAAATGGGTGAAAGAGGTGGGAGAAGTTATCTGCTATGTTTAATATCCAGTGATTAAGGTTCTATCTAGCTTATAATTAACTCCCTGGTCCCTGGAGATGAGTCCATGTGAGTGTCAAATAGGTACCAATTTATCTTAAGCCGTGGAGTAACAAGGGAGATAGCTCATCTTAAATACAGGAGGCCCAAGGTATGGCTTTGAAGTATGGCACTACTACATAATTTGTTCAGAAGCCCATTGTGACGATGATAATTATGAGAGTCACGTCTGAACATGAAATTAGTCTCCAAATTGAAAATCTAAAGAAAAAAAGTAGTCAAGAGTCTTACAGACAGGTAACTCTGGAATTATGCATAGTAAAGAAAATGCTAGTTCCTGTCACACCTGAATTTTGAAGACTTAAAAAACAAATTAAAGTATTATATTTTTATTGGCTTCTGTATTCTAGGAGATGGAGACACAGCATCAGTCACCAGCAGTTCCTGATATTCAAGCTTCTCTCCCACCCTGGAAGGTGTCCTAAAGCATATCAAGTAACTGTTGATGTAAAAATCAGGATTTAAGTGCTAGGAAAGTAGTTAACAAATCAAATACTTAATAGAAACAAAATCTTTAAGCTTTGAATAATTGCCTTTTAATGATTCTGTTTTGATATATCAGATTTTTCATCTGAGAAAACATTGTTGCACAATGTCTGTCTTCCAAGACTATTTTGATTTTGAGTGCATTAGATTTAGTGGCATTGGGAATTCTTAGCCTTCTCTGCTGAAATGTGAAGGTTACTTGTTACGCAATGTATCTGACTCACACAATGCAGTCTCCAACTATTTGAGAGAACAGACAGGTCCTTCTTCATCTTATATTACTTCACAGAATCTTCAGAGAAAGACAAACTCACAGCTAATCACAGTTGGGTGGAAAATAATCTACATACAAGGCGAAGGTGAATGTGATATGAACACTCCCATACTCATATGAGGAATACACAATTGGAAAAATGTTGGTAGTGTCTGCTAGGCATAAGAAAGAAGATGGTTTTCTTAGGTGGAAATTAAGACATTAACAGAAAACAAAAACATATAAAACATCCTACTTTAAATATTTATGACCAACCACATGTATATGGATGTGCATGCTTAGAAATCTAAAAGGCAAGATTAAATATGAAATTTGTAAAGCCTGTTCCCTTGAGAGATTAAATTAGTAGAGAGAGATTTGTTTTACTCATATTGTTTATGATTTTTGCAACAAACATTTATTACTTATGTAACTTAAAATGCACAAGGAATATAAATGTTTTGAATGAATCACTAATATTTGATGCCACAGCAGAAAAATATCAGCAATAGAGTATGAATAAATAGTTAGTTTTGACACTGAATTAGTCAGTTACCATCTCTCATTTAATCCTGCATAGAAAAAAAAAATGCTAGCTTTGTTTGTTTAATCCCTATGAGAGCCATTAGAACCTCCAGCTTCTCAGCATTTCCTAAAATAACAGTGTTCTTGGCTGACTTGCTCAGCTAAATATCATCACATTCTAGTGCCATTTTTTTTCTTTGGTAGATAGTTCTGTTTATGATGCTAATGACCCAATAAAAACTTTGTAGCCTGTATAAATCACCTAGGTACACATTACTGACCTGGGACAGCTGCCTTTCTTAATTCTTAGATTTCTTTTTCTACCTATATCTGCCTCAAATGGAAATATTTCTGTGTAGTGCAAAAGCCTTTGGGTAACAATAGAATAGTTGTATATTCTGCACCCTTATGAATCTTGCCTAGTAAAACATGGTAAATAACTAGGTAAAGTCCATGGATATGAAAGATTCTATGTTTTCTGTGCTTGTGACTACTCCCATGGTGGTCAGACATGAAGAAAGAACAGAAGCACTACTTTTCCCTAGAAAGATCATGGAAGACAAGAAAGGTAACTGTTTTCTGGGTATGCATTAGCATCAATATTACCAAGCCCTATTAACATTTTCTAAGCAGTTGAAAAAACCATTGTCAACAGCCCAGGGTACATGAGAGTTCACTTCATTCATGCTTTCTTATATACCTATTTTCCACAAAACAACCTTCAATTTTGGGCCACTGATAAATGATAAAATTGCAGAGAATTTAGTTCAGGTATCAGAGAATCCTTTAGACTCACCTGGGTCCTCAATTGAAGATAGCCATTTGAAACTGAACACCTGAGAACTCCACAGCTCTTGGCATTTGCTACACTAAATGCAACTAAACAACACAGTTATTTTTTTTTTAAGTAACAACAGTCTAGGAGAACTTGAAAGAGCAAATGCTCATCAAGCACTGTGTTCCAGAGCCTTGGCATTCACATTTGAGCTTTTCTGAAACCAAAAAAAAGAGAGAGAGAGACTGCATTCAAGAAAGATTATTCTAACCTAGGAGTAGGCTTTGCCTTTTATGTAGAGGTCTGTGGAGTTAGATGAAAAAGCTCACTACATATTTATTTTGTCTTCTAGACAAAATTTAACATTTATTTCTGTTATGAATTTTAGCAATAAATAATGGTAATAAAAATTGGTATAGCTGTGAATAGGTGAATTTTAAGGCAGGAAGATTATAAATTCTAAGACAACCTGAACTATATAGTGAGTTCCAGGCCCACTTGGGTTATATAGTAAGACCTTATCTTAAAATATAAACAGAAATTGAAAGAAAAAAAGAAGAAAGGGCATGAAGGAGGAAAGGAAGAAAAAGAGAAGGGGATTGAGGGGTAAGGAAAAATAATAAATTTTCTGTAGTTATGTTCAATATCATAGGTTTGTATGAAGTCCTTGTATTGTGCTTGTGACTCTGTAAACAATACTCTGAGAGCATTTTTATACATATTCTACCCAGACTGACTGTCAGACCAGAGGCTTAATATTTAATCATGTGGATGTGAACACAGATCCAACAATAGCACTTACCTTGGCCAGAATCATATAACTAATCAAAGGCAAAACCTCTGGCACATAAAAGTAATTTTGATAATTTCAGTTACTACCAGAAGATAAGTACATTCTTATTTAGTATGCTACAAACATAAGATCTCATGTTCTGAAGTGTTGACACGAAAGTCTCAAGTCTCCTTCCAATTCTCTCTCTACAAATTCATGAGCTTTATTGTGTTGCAAGGAACCCAAAGAACTCACTAAGGACCACAAAGGGTTAACAAGATTGAAGAATTAAAGAACATCAACGCACATGTTAAGAAAGTCATCTCCTTTCACTCATTTCTGCCGCCCTCCCTTGGTAAAGGTGACGTTCTTTGCTTATACCTAGCACATGTATCAACAAACATTATCAGTAATTAATGCTGGTAAAGCTAATTGTAATAAATCCAAGAGCAGTTTAATAATCTGAGTTTTGTTTCCTTGAAGGTCTAAAGAGTCTAGCCTAGAAACTAAGTATCCTTTTCTGTGCTTGAACTTCTTCTACTATAGATGAAAAGCATTTGCCTTGGGAGGTTGTTCTTAAAATTAAAGAAGGCAGACATGTTGAATTCAGGATGCTATTGGGCACAGAGCAAATATGTTACATAATATGCACCATAATTTAACTAGTGATGGCAGTGATGATTAGAAAGCCAACATATTTGCAGCAAACAATGTTAATGCAAAGACTGAAGGAAACTGCCCTTTCTCAACATCTTTTACATGTCAAAAGTAGAAAAGTGTCAATCATTTTGAATCCATACTACTGGGACTCCAGAGATATGACCATATGTTTTCTATTACTGTTGATCACCTACACCCTGTATCATCATTTTAACACACAACATTTGCTATCATCTACCAACATGGAGGAAAATTCTATGGGCATTTTGAGAAGTGTGAATGTTTCTGCATCAAGACCCTCCTCCCAGCATTGCTTTCCCGTCTGTTACTCAGCTCCTTTCTCCTCAGTATCACCATGAAAATGTGCACTATAACTACAGTCTGGCTCCAAGAGAAACTCTGGCATTTGAACAAGATGCTATTTCAGTAAAAAAATCTTTTTCCAAAAACAGTATTATGAGAAAGCGAGACCAAGGAGAACTAGTCATTCTCTCTTGCAACACAGTGAGGTGTCTGCTTACACTGTGGTGGGTTCAGGTATCCAAGACCAGTGGGACATTTTTTTAAAAAATTATTGTGCTTTAAATGGCATCACTACTTTGTGCCCCTGCCAAGTCTTGTTTGAATTTAACTGAGCCACACCAAGGGTGGTACTGAATCTCATGTACTTGTGTGAGAATAGGTAGCTTCATGGGTTGCTATGGTGATTACTTTTAGCAATGAAATTGAATTAAAACAGTATTGAGAATTAAATTTACATGCACATTCCCATAGCTGACTTTGAACAATATATTAGCACTTAACTATCTCTGGTACGCAGTATTACAAGTAAAGTGAGTCTAATAATCCCAAGGAGAATTGTCACTTTAATTAACAATAACTCTCTAGTGTTATGTGTGATTAGCACTAGTTTACAAATAAGCCACAGAGTTTGCTCCAATTCACAGAGCCAGGAAACCCAGTTTTTAGGGTCCAGCTGGGTTCAACCTGGTGGTTTCCTCACAGCAGTCATGGTGCTGTGCTGAAGATACCTCTAAGACTTCCCTTCTTATATGGCTGCTTGTTATAACTGTTGCCTGTTACCTCAGTTTGGCAACCAGAATAACTCTGTGTGATCCTCTCATGTGCCTTGGAGTTCTCAGGGACAAAATATTAAAACAAATATCCTGCATACAAGATGAGAATACATTAATATCCTTGAAGTACTGATGGAAACCAATTTTTAACATTGCTTTCATAGCTGAACTAACATCAGAGCATCATTTTCTATACAAACAAATCCAATTTAATGCACTTTAAATTGGTTATATAACTTATCTATCAAACATTAAGACTTCTTAGTTTATGGGTTTTTTATTGTTGGGTTTTAGTGTTAGGTGTAATATGGTTTCATCAACACTAAAAGGAAGAAAAGAAAACAACAAAGAAAGTGGGAGCAGAAAATAATAAAAATAAAAACAGGAAAAATAAAGTACAAGGTGAAAGTAAAGTATAATTCAGGTAAGAAAATGTATATTTTGAAGAATAGAAAATAGTACAAATTGAAAGAGAGATTTATTATCTCATTGTGGATACTTTACAAGGAAAGTAAAAACATTAGATGTTTCTATTAACAGAAAATTTTGCTTTTCTGTCCCAGATAATAAGAAATCACATTTCAAAGCTCAGCCATATCAAAGTGTGTGTTAGTTAGATATGAACAATTGCCCAAGAATAGACACAGCCTGGTATGGTGCTGCATTCCCAGCAATCAGGAGGCTGAAGCAGAAAAATTACAAGTCCATGGTCAGCATAGCAATGTAGAGTATGAGACCAGCCTGTGCTACATAGTGAGAACTTGCCTCAAACAAACAAACAAACAAAAACCAAAGAAAAATAGAGAAAGTTTAAAAATACATATTGGTAACTTGTATTTTGTATAAATGTACACACATATGCATATGTATACAATAGTGAAATCAGATAGTCTTATGATAATGCTTTGGTAGTGAAATATATTATTTGTAATAACAAAATCTAAGTTTATTGAAGACAACTGAAAATAAGACTAAAACTTAGTAGAAGAAATAAAGGAAGTCTACAACATTGTGGATGTATGTTTAGAGGAGAAAACAGATTCAAAGTGTTAAACTTCTTTACTCATCAACATTTATGTTCTTTCTGTGACAAAACATGGCTAATATTACAAGTCAATGCATAGAATATGAAACAATATTCATAAATCTACAATAAGTATTAATACTCAAAATATGTTTTAGAAATCTATATGTCAACATGAAAAAAAAATAAGTGAGTATTCAGCTCTGAGCATGTATACAAAGAAGCAATATTAAATAAATTCAATCAACTACATTTATTAACATATAAACACATATTTGCAAGAATAATATAATGATTAAACAATAAGGGCCCATGGATTTGAAAAGTATAGAAGCTTGGGAGAAGAGGGAGGAGAGTAGGGAAAATTATGTAAATATAATACTCATACATGAAATTATTAAAAAGAAATTCAGTTTTTTAAGTGTTCAGTAGATAGTAGCTAGCACTTTACAATATGAAAATAAACATTGCCTATAATTAAAAGACACTTTAACTCACTACAATTTTTAAGTTTAAAATAAAATCAATAAAAAATATTTTTGCCCAGCATACTAAAAAAAAATGTACCATTTTAAAATTCAAGTTATCCTGGTAACACAGGAAAATGGACTGTTAGGAGGCTGAGTCAGCAAAGACAAGGAAGCCACTATATTATTTGTAAACATTTACAATCCATAAATGGATCTACTCAAGGAAAAATAAGATGAAAATATGAGTTAATACAACAGCCTCTGTTCCTTTCCTTGACCTTCCTGCTTCTGAACGAAAGATCACAATGCTAATTACTGCCCCATCAGACACACAAGAAAATATTACCTAAAAATCTAAAGGATGAGGGATCCATGATGAAGTGAGGCCTGCAAACTTCACTAACACAATGTAACAAAATGGTAAGAGTCAAATATGTACTACAATAGGCTGGACAGCTTTACAAATTGATACCCTGATAATTGCTAACAGTGAAAGACAGATGGAATTTTTTAAACATGTAATTTTAAGTAAACTATAGGAAATCAATGAAACACAAAGAGGGGAGCAGAAATGGTAGGGCTCACAAAACCACACAGTAGCAGACTTATGTCCTAACTTATCAGCATCCCTGCAAAGTTATATTTGTTCCTGCTCAAATCTGTCTGCTGGGACATATACAAATCCAAAGAAATTATTACTCAAACAGACATCAAGGGGCCCACAGTGAGCTGATGCCCTCAGACTCAGGAAAGCTACACAAAGCAGATGGAGCCTCATTTGTGTATGTTCCACACTGAGGAGACCAAGGGTCTTTGCATACTTCGGATCTTGGTTGCTGAACTCCAGCTTTGTGAAATTTCTTTCTAGAAGAAACAAGGACACAGCACAGATTATTCTAGTGTGTCTTCTCAGAATATAACATTCTTTGTATCATCTTTCTGAGAAGAGTGAGCAAGAGGGGGAGCTATGGATCAGCCAACATCATTCGGGAGTTACCCTTGATGTAAGCTAGTTAAGTAAGCCCAATTAAAGACAGAGATGGAGACCAAGCATTTTGTGCACATCTGTAAGTCTAGCATTTGGGAGGCCAAGGATAAGCCATCTTGAGCTATATAGGGAGACCTTATCTCAGAAAATAATTAAATAAACAGATGAGATTGGCAAAAGTAGGTGAAATAAAAACATGATCAAACTTTTGTGATTTGTTTAATCAGAAATATCTGTATATGACTATAAGTCTGGAAATATCTACTGAACCTGGATGGTTCCTCATAGAGTCCACAACTAAAGACAATGGCCATCCCTCCCTTAAAATCCATCAGTACCCAGTGGTTCATCAGGAAAGGGAGGGCCTGATGATTCCCTCCTCAGCTTCTATGACTGACTGTTAATAGTCCCAATCTTGGCCTTAAGAAGGCCTATTTTAGCTAGCCAAAGTTGCTGTGAGATGAGGGCCACATTGACTGAATCATGCTCAGAAGATGAAAACTTGAATCCCTTCTATTTTCCAACTCTTAGATTCTTTCCTTTCCCTCTTGTGAAATGATCCTGAAGTCATGGAGATGGTGGTAGTATCAACAGTCTGGTTAGAGCAGAGCATTCACCCATCATATCTTCTCAGCACCTTAATAGCCATGTAGCTGCATTGATCACCATTCATAAAAAGAGAAGCTTCCTGGGACTGGGAGTCATATTTGCCTCAGATCTAAACATAAACATTTAGAAAGCGGCTTGACACGCTCACAATTCAGCTAAATAGCAATAGTAAGTTTGCCACTTAGGCCTGAGACTCACTCATTCATGGGTTTTTGTTTGTTTTTACTGGACTTATTTTATCAGATATGAATTCTTTCTTACAAAGAAGGTCTCATGTCAAACCAGAGACCAGTTTGTTACCACCAGAACAGCCATGCCAGTACTACTGCACCAGTGGTCACATCTTACATGGAAGGTTAGTATGGTAGTTTGGAGGCTGACAGGTGGATAAGATCCCTGTTGCCATTTCTTTAACAGAAGCCTATGGTGAAATTTCCAAAACTGGAAAGCTGTAAAACCTGGAGGAATCTCTGTTTACACTTGACTTCTCTATACCTTTACAACCAAGGTATTTTGTGTCTTTGGCAATAAAATCTAAACTAGTTCTGAAGGACAACCAAAAAAAAATGGCAAGAGCCTATATTATTTGGGGAAACAATTCTGAAGCATTCTTTACCAGACCTTATAATGAGATATAGACACATGTGGTGGTTTGAAAGAAAATGCCCCCCATAGGCCCATAGGGAGTGGCACTATGAAGAGGTGAGGTCTTGCTGGAGAAATTGTGTCACTGTGAAGGTGGACTTTGAGATCTCATATGCTCAGGCTATACCCAGTGAGGCAGAGCTTTATCCCTTCAGCCTGTGTATCAAGATGTGAAACTCTCAGCTCCTTCCCCAGCACTATCCTGCTCCTCCCATCTTATATTTCTTTCTCTCCCCCACCATATCACTTCCTGTTTCCACTTTCCTAGTGCTGAAATTAGAGGTGTGGGTCACCATTCCCTGACCTCCATGGCTAGCTCTGTGGCTGGCTCTGCTCTCTGATCTTCAGACAAACTTTATCAGAACACAATTCCCTAGCACCAGGTTTTTCCCCTAACACCAAAATGCCCCTTCCACATCAATCTATCTCTTTTATTACTCTTCCCCTCCTCCACCCTAAGTTAACCAAAGATATCTCTTCTGTTTCCCCATTCCCAGGGAAATCTATGTGTCCTTCTTTGAGACCTCCTTGTTACCTAGCTTCTCTGGGGTGTGGATTGTACCTGGTTATCCTTTACTTTACAGATATTAACAGATAGAACTGGTTTTTGTTTTGTTTTGTTTATTGTTTTTAAGGAAGGATGTAGTAAACAGCTAAACGTGCAAAGAAAAAACATTCCGAGCAGTGACGTGATCTATAGAGAAACCTCAGGAAAAATCCAGAACAGAGGTGTTATCTTATAGGGTGGCTAGAAAGAGCCTGTTTGGTTGTGCCACATTCATTCAATGATTAGGCAATAGACAAAACCCAAGCAGATGTAGCAGGTAGAAGTTTCTAGGCACAGACAGTAGCTGGTGAAAACTCCAGCCATGAACTAGTCCTTGGCGCGCATTTGAAGAAACTGAAGTGTCAGAATAAGAGGAGGGGAATGGAAAGCAATGGGCTGAAGGTAGAGGGAGCTTGTACCACACTGGGACTTGGGGAACCCAGACAAGGCAGAGGATTTTGATGTGAGAATTGAGTAAAGAATTTGGGTCAGAGGAGCAATATGATGTTATTCACAGAATTTTAAGAGTTCACCAGATGTCCTGTTGAAATCAACCAAGGGAGTACAAGCTGCTTACTCCCATTTACCCAGTTTTCAGTGATCTTTCTAACCCCTACCCTTAACTTATCTAGTCAGCCCACAACTAACCCCCATGATACTTGGTTATTAGTCAGCTTTCCTAAAGGTTTGCAATCTCCAGAAGCAGTTTCTCAGATCCTCAGCTCTTGACAAATTCCCCAAGGCTCCCAATGTGAACCTAAACTTATAAGAAAAATTGGTTGGATGACTTTTCTAAATAAAAGTGATGATGGTTAACTATCATCACTAAAAAGGAATTACGCATGTCAAACATTACAGTAAGTTTTTTTAGTCAGTATTTTTAGTTCTAATAATAAGAGAAAGATGGTATTGCCATTGTCTTTTTTAAGTTTAGCAATAGGAGCCTAAAGCAAGTAAAGAAATTTATCAGAGGCTATGCAACTAATAAAAGAGATAAATGATTTTTTCTCTTTATGTCAATAACTCATATAATGCTTACTCCTAAATTTCCAGGCATTTCAACCTTCTCTCCTGCTTACTGGGGACATGAAAGGCCTTGGTTATTGCTGTACTACCAGCACAAAGTACCCTAAGCTAGGTACTCTGCATTCAAGCACCCAGCCAGAGTCACCTCACCTCGATCTCTCTCTATCTATTCTAAAGGTATCCTCCTTTCCAGCCATTAGGAATTCTATTTCCTCACTTGCTTCCTTTATGGCCTTCAGTATACCATTAAGCCTCCTTGCCAGTCATTTTCTAATTTATGCTTTTGTCCAATAAAAATGTTAATTCTGAAAACCCAACACATAGTAAATTCTCTATATAAAATGTTTCATTGGATAAATGAGTTAATAAATATCTGAGTGATTTATTAATGTATGTCTGACATTTTTAATTTTAAAAATATCTATATTAATTCTTTGAGAATTTTGTTTGTTTTAATCATGTTCACCCTCCCTTAACTCTTCCAAAATCTACACCTCTTTCTTTTCCAACTCTCTGTGTTCTCCTATGTCTTAGGGTTTTTATTGCTGTGAAGAGATACCATGACTATATCAACTCTTATAAAAAGAATTTATTGTGTTGACTCTCAGAGGTTTAGTCCATTTATTATCATGGTGAGGATCATGTCAGCATGCAGGTAGACATGATGCTGGCTACATTTTTATCAGAAGGTAACAGAAAGTAACTGTGCCACTGAGTGAAGTTTAAGCTAAAGAGACCTCAAAGCCTGCCTCCACAGTGACACACTTCCTTCAGCAAAGCCATACTTTAAAATAGTGTCACTCTTTATGAGCTTATGTATAGTAGAAGTGTCTAGCCCAGCCTAGCTCCACGGTTTGGATCTGCTCACTGCTGCTTAGCCTTCCCAAAATGACTTAGACTCTTACGTTAATTACATGATGTTTGACCTATGGTTCAGGCATATTTCTAGGTAGCTCTTGCATCTTAGTTCAACCTATTTCCATTAATCTGTCTTGCCACATGACACATGGCTTACCTATCTCTTTACTTTTGGGGCCACTAGATTGTGTCTCTCGTCACTCTGCTTTCTTTCCCCTGTCTATGCTCAGATTTCCTGCCTGCTTCTAAGATGCCTTACCATAAGCCAAAATTGTTCCTTTGTTATCCAATGACATTCACAGCATGCAGAAAGACATCCCACATCACTTATGGGAGCTAATACATTAAAATTACCATATCCTACAAGGGCCAATTTGTGCTGTTCAAATTTTCTTAGATGCACAGCGTTTCTACTGGAACATGGTTAACTTATCACAGGTTGAACTCTTGGAGAAAACTGACCCGCTACCAGTAACTAACAATTGCCAACAGTGTCTCAGCTGAGGTAAAATTTTGTACCTACATTCTCATTCCATGCTGGGATTTGGTCTGGCTTGAGCTTGAGAGTCTTGTACATGCTTTCACAATTACTGTGAGTTCATTTATGTAGATGGCCTGTTATGTACAGAAGGCACTGCTTCCTTGTAATTGCCCACTGCCTCAGGCTCTTACATTCTTTCTAACCCCTCTTCCTAAATGATCTCTGAGATTTGGAAGAATGAATTGCAGAATACAATATCCCATTGGGGACTGAGAATTTTCTACTTCCTTATTCATGGCATTTTTTCCAAATGTTCATGTCTATGTTAATCACCATCTACTACAAATAGAAGTTTCTCTGATGAGAGATGTCTTAGCCTATATTTATAAAAGTAAATAATTAGGAGTTGGTTTGACACCAGGTCCATTTAGCAGAATAATAGTAGTAGGTTCTCTCGCAGGGTCTGAGAGCTATCTAGCCACAGATTTATTTTGACCCTGAAAGCAGTCCCAGGTATGGGTTTCATGATGAGAATGAACTTTAAATCTAATTAGAAATGGTTAGTCTTCCATGATATTCATGCTACTATTTCAACAGTCGTTGTGTCTTGTCTGACTAGAAATCATTGTAGCTCATGTGGTCATAGTAGGGTAAAACTGATGATTACTTGCCTTCTCTGGTAGTGTGCATTGCATCTTCCAGCCCTATGAAAGCTAGTAAAAAGGGAGCTTTCATATGAGTACTAGATTGATTTAGCCATGTTCTATGACTCAAGTATGTAGTATCTTAGGCAATATGGTCTTACCATCATGTTCTGAAGGGTAACTAAGAACATTGGAATAGCCTGTAATATATGAAGGTCTTTGAGACTTCACTAGCCAACAGCTCCAAAAAAAGTAACTCATTTTGGAGATTTGTTAGAGTTTGGTGTCTAGTAAGGGCATTGTTGCCCATGTTTGACACTTTATGTCTGCTTCTCTCGCTATATCAAATTGTCTCTAGATTTAAATCTGTAAGCCAGGCCTTGGTCATACATTTGTGACCAAAAGCATCAATAACAAAATCCCACTTATTTATTTAGTAAAGTCCCAACCATATAGCTCATGCTGAAATTGAACTTGCTTCCTCTGCTTTCACTTCCCACACTGTAGAATTACAGGCACATGTCACCATGCTAGTCACAAAAATGTCTTCTAAAAAGAAGACAACTTGTCTAAAAGTCACCATAAAGCTCTATGATTTTTTCCAACTTTCTTTTTATTCTTTGTGTCTTTCATGTCATGTGTTCACATCATGTCTCAATCTCAGCCATCTCCCTCCCCCACCAAAATAAAACAAAACAAAATTTAAGAGAAGAAAGGAAGGAAAAAGGAAGAAAGGAAAAAAAATCTCCTCATGGAAGCTGCAGTGTGATACCATGAGTCATGCAATAAATTCCTTTATCGAGATATCTTTACATGCAGACATTGTTATAATACATGGAAGAGAGAGAACATCAAAACCCACTTTATGAGTTTATTAAGGGGAAAGTGATAGAGGAAAGGATTGTAGGCAGACCAACCAGAGAAGAAGTGCATAGGAAAAGGGGAAGGGGAAATGGGTAAAGTGTGCTTTTAAGGGTGGTTTTGCTCATGCACATTGAGGCTTACATAGTCATACTACAAATGTATGTGGATGACATGCCACACTGCATGCACAGGATATAAAGCTATGAGATGACTAGGCATTTTGCTTGACTCCTGGGGCACATGTGCAGCTGTGGGACCCCAGAAGTGGCTAGGAAATATAGAAATGCCAGCTTTTGGGCTGCCTATGCATTCTGTACAAGTGCTGACAGGTATGTAGGATCTTGGAAGTGGCTTGAAGGTGTTGGAAATCCTAACAGGCATTCATCCCAAAAAATCATTTGTCTGGTAAGATGTTTTTGGTCTTTGCTACACCACTGACACTGGCCTTCTTTCTGAGGGTCACAGATGGGGTAGATGTTGAGGTGGACCAACACATTAACCTCGTTCTGGGCCTGGGTAGTTGCAGAGTTGGTCATGCTGCCAGCTCTCCCCTGTCTTTGCCATCAGGGTGTGTATATCACTAAGGCATCGGATTGAACCCTCTCACCAAATGAATAACAAGAATTCTAATACAATTAACAACACTGCCTGTGAAGGTTGCTAACACCGAAAATTATATTCCCTCATATATAGATATTATGTGTTAAAATAACAATGAACCAGGCTTATGGCCTAAATATACATCCTTGAGTAGACCCTCTTTTCTTTACTCACACATATACTAAAAATCTCAGACTATTACATTGTTTACAATAAAAATATCCTACTTTCCTGCATCTCTAAGCTCTTATGTATTATAATCCTGTCTGGGAACCCCAAGAACCACCCTGTGATCGCATATGGGTTCTTAGCAACCCTTTGAAGCACAGTAGCCTTTAGACTTACAGAAATGGTATACTTAACTCTTATAAAGGCAATAAAGGGTGACTCTTTAGTAGAAAACTACACTCACACCCCAGGGTGTCATGGTTTCTTCCTTAGAGTCTTCTTCCTGCGCTTAACTCTTAAATCTGTACTAAAATATTGTTATTAAACCCCCAGCTCTCCTCACTACTCTGAAATTCTTTTCTGAGTTGAAGCTATGAATCTTGGTTTGGCCTGAGATGAGGTCCCTAACAGATTAGATGGTCTCATTGGGCTACTGTAAGGGGACAGAGTGAAGCTATGCTCCTGCCTCCCTCCCCTCACTGCTGACAGAAAGAAACCTTCTGTGAAGTTCAGTTTGAAGTCACCGGCTAAATTAAGAGATTCGGTCTCCCCAGGACCAAGCTGCTACACAAAGTCCCCTTCATCTTCACCACACTTTGTTATTCAGCTTCATTATCCTTGACATCAGATGGCCTCTGCCAGCCATCCGTTTTGTCTACATGCCCTTCTGTGGGTGGTTCACATAGTCCATGTCCCTCCTGCAGTTCTTCCCTCCTTCACCTTCAGCCTTTTCTCTCAAACCTTTGCTAAGCTACTTGTCCCTGGCCCAAGCAGACCTGCTCTTAGCTTGCCTTTGTTTTCACTCCTCCTAGAAGGGACAAGTTCCTCTTCCCCCTGCACCAGACATGTGAAGTTAAAACAAATCTCTGCATAGGAAAGAGGCATTTTGAAACAAAATCTACCAGGGAGATTCTGCTTGGTCTTTTATGTTTTGTTTCTTAAATGCACCTACTGGCTCCAGTAGAGAGAGAATGGGATTTCATTGGCTGCTCTGATTCCTGCAGGCAAATGATTGATGTGTCTCTCCTCTCTGATGTCTGTGACAATGATGCTTTAAATAAGAATTGAGTGTTAGAACACTGAGTCTTTGATATACCTGCCAAGGGCCATGTTGTGTGCTTATTTACTTCACACAGAAACCTACTGAAATAAGACTTATTATTCCTGTTTCACAGCTAAAGGAATAAACTGAGCGGGATTAAGCAACCTGCCTGGGATGTCTTATTCCAAGTCTCTTTTTCTCCGTATCATGGAAGAATGTTCAGTGTAAATATGCAACACCAGGCTGCAGGCCCCCAGCTTTCCTCTCAGCCTGCTGTCACTCTCCAGCCTGGCAGCCCAGTTTGGAACTATCCCAGACCAAGCATCCTCATTAATGTTTCACATTCAGATGTGTATCAAACCATAACTTCTCCTGCATATTAAAAGGGAAATTTGAATAGTCAAGTGGAATACAAATGAAGAAGGCAGCCTTCTAGTGATCAGATGGAAGCTTTTATAAAACATTTTCCAAGGTTTTAAATTATGAAACACTTCAAGCAGGCAGACTTTTGCTGCTCTGTGAACACACATGTGTCACACATGCACATTCACACACAGGCATTGTTCCCATCATGATCATTACTCCACATATCTACTGTCAAGGAAATATGAACCTAGGTGTATGCTGTCTCACACATACATATACATGCAATATGCACATATAAAAGCATAAGTATCTATGTATCTGCAGAGATAAGCCTGTGCAGTATATCATATTTACTTATATAAGCTTACATATATTTATAGACACATAAGCAGCATATCACACTATTCTTAGTAATATATATTTATAGGTACATACATTTTTACTTGCATAAACAACATATCAAGTTGTTTATGTTTTAATTTGATCTTAGATCATATTATACTTTTATATCCTAGTATAGGTTTCATTTTTCGATTTTTAAAAACATTGTTTTTCAGACTTATTACATATATAGGATTACATATTTATTCACATTGATTTTCATGGTGAAGGCAAGAGCCAGCATGTATTAGCTACTCTTGGAGTACCAGGCACTATTTCAACACTCTGCATAATTTTATTAGTCCTTAGTGCTGAGTAGGAAGCACTGTTGAAAGCCAGGAGTAGAAAGCCAGAGATGCAGCTCCACCCCTCCTCTCTTCACCTGGTCCAGCTCTGAGGCAGAGTTCCAGAACAATAGACTCTAGCTGGAAAAGCAGAAAGAGAATGATGCTAAGCCTTCTAAGGTCACAGATCTGGTAGTGGGCTCCTTGGGAGTCCAATCTCAGAACTAGATCTTAAATCATGCATCATGTTTCTACACTCTACAGGTCATTCATGCATCCATCCCTCCTTATGCAGATTCCTTGGATATTTATGTAAGCTGTCAGAGGAAGGAGCCAGAATTATCCTTTATCATTGATGTTTTATACATCCAACACTGACTCCAATGAATGAAAAAGATACAAACCAACTCAAGCTGGAAAACAAGGTCAAAAGCAAGCTGCTATAATCAGCTTATTTTATCTTTTATTTTTACATTTATTTCTTTATTTAGTGTTTGTACATACAGGGGTATGCATGACATGGTATTGTCAGAAGAAAACTTGTGGGAGTCAATCTCTCTTACCATAAACTCAGGTCCTCTGTCTTGATGGAGGCCCCTTCTCTGCAGCCATTCTACCAATCCATATCTTTATTCTCTTTAAATCTGAAGTCATGTGCAAGGTGAGCTTAGATCAGAAAATCTGATGGTTATCATTGCAGATAAGGTTCTGTCTCATCCTGGTCTTAGGGTCACACAAAGGAGGGTTTGCTGTGCTCTGGGTACCAGCAGCATGAAGACATGAAAAGCAGAGCTCCATCTCTGCCCTTCCACTGCAGTCTCCACCTTCGCTACCTTGATGTCCTTACTGAACCACAAGCTGCTCCCTGGGATCTGGAGCTATCTATGTCTATCATTTTTACTCTATCCCACCCTAGCCAGCTACAAAATGCCACTTGCCAAGCCATGTTATGTCTCCACAGTGTCTTGTTAATTTGGGATTTCAAGGGACAGAAATTCAGTTTGTAAAGTTCAAGAACAGAAATAAAACTTTCTAACTCAGGAAATGAAGAAAATGGGTAACAAAACAATCAACTATTGGGCCTCACATGCAGCAGACACTGGGAAAACTGGGTACCATCTGGTACCATCAGTTCAGTCTCATCCTTTACACTTTTCACAACTGTTCATCACTGAAAGCTTTCTTTCAAGTAGGATTAGTTACAGGACTTACTTCCTCCAGCATGTATATTAAAAATCAATACATGTGAATCCAATAGCATTGAGCTATGGATGCAGTAAGTGCGCAATACAGTTCACTCTTACTCTTGCCATGATTACTAAATATAATTGTAACACTTATTGTTGTGATTGTTGATCATTTTCAGTTCTTATCTACTTTATACTTGTATAAATGTCTACTTCTTCTCTCCTCAGGTAGTAACTATACACTATGAAAGAAGGCAGAAATCTTGTCTGTTCAAGAAATAAGAGGCTAAATGACATCTGCCTAGTCATCCTGAGAAATTAGAGACAATCTGTTTCACCATTGTGTCCAAATCGAATTGTCTAGTCTTAAAGTGAGTGCCGACTTGTCTTGTAGACCAAATCAACTGATGTTAAGAGCCACTGTTATGCAGAATGGATGGCTGTTTCTCACTAGCTGCGATGAGAGAGAGAGAGAGAGAGAGAGAGAGAGAGAGAGAGAGAGAGAGGTACTCCACCTATGTCACACAACCATGTCCATTTTGGTTCATGCATAAGTGTCCCTTTCTCTTCCAAATTAAAACACAAAAGTTTATTTACACTGGCTACCTTAGAATTAGCAACATTCTCAGAATATTCATAATAACCAATAACCCTGAGTTACTTGTAAAACCATTATGTATGATTTTGACAACAGAAAGGAGTGATGAGAAATAACTGAAAATTTAGACTGTAATAAGATTGCCTCCTGAGACCAACTTGAAGCTAACTTGCAATCAGATCATCTTAGTGTATCTGTCCCTTAGACTCTTCAGCTCTCTGAGCTTTGTCCTTGTTACATATCAACCTCTCCCACCCTCTCCTCACTGGTCAAGAATGGTTTTGAGGAGTGCTTTCATATCCCATATTCTGTCCATCTGCCCTGGTACCCAATGTAGTGCATGTTATAGTAGTTAACAAATAGCAAGATAAGGAGAAAATAAGAGAGGAAGTGGACATTGCTGATTATCACAAAGTGGCCAATCATGCCAAAGAACAGAGTGGGAGAGGGCAGAATGCCACTGTCCCTCAACAACTCACAAATCTCTTGTCTTCCTAAATGGAACACGTTCATTCACAGAGGACTGATAGAAGTGTTCTGTCTTCTTATTTTAATTATTTGCCCATTGATTGATTAGAAATAAGGAGAACATTGTTTTAAAATAGTTCTTATTTTTCACTAGGAAGTTCCAGAATCTATAGGTTCTTAAGTTTATCCCCAAATCTGTTGAATTCAAACCTTAAGATAAAAGGCCCAAAGATCCATTTCTTAGGAGCTTTCAGGTGATCCAATAAGTGGAGGGCTTCAAGAATAGTCCCAGGCTGAGAATCTCTCACTTCATTATTTTATTTCCTCAAAATTTTTCCTCTTTAAAATGAGCAACTTCCAAGAGCTCTCTGGAGCCAGTAAATAATCTGGTCCATACCAAAGGAGAATTCTACCTTTGCCTAATGGTCCTAAATGTTTTATAATAGAGCTGGGAAAGATAAGGATATTAAATTTAGTATGATCAAAATGTATATTCAGTTTTGAGATCTTCCAGAGCTTGAGTTAACTGTATTGCAGTGAAAATGATATGTTGTTTATCAGGATCTGAACCCAGAACCTAACTTCTTAACATTGGCTCTGGAGGTATATAAAGAAGTGGCATTTATTTTGATGTTTTCTTTCCTCAACTGGCTATTTTTCTCCCTTCTTTTTCCTCTCCTTGCCCTAGAGGGCTTGTTTAGTGTGCATCAGGTCATTCCACACTTGTTTGTGGATGATTCGAAGCCCTTTTTCTTTCTCAGCAAATTCTCTTTGGGGAACCTGAGGTTCTTTTGCTACAGCACTCGCAAAACATTGTGGGTTGGAATTGCACCTCACCAAGAAATAGACTGTTGATTGGGTTTAAAGTCTTGCTGTTGCTGGCACATCATGAGGTGAACACCTGTACGGGCTATATCCTGTCTGTGCCATTAGAAAAACAAAAAGGGGGAGATGTAGGGCACGGTTGGCCCTTGCACAACTTGCTGGAACATTCTATTGCACCTTCGACACTTATGATAATTAGGCAGTGAGTAGTGACCTATCTGATGTAATCCCCGAATATGCTAATGAGCCATTATTTTAGACCAATCACCAGCTATATGCTAATGAGGTATTACTTTGGACCTATCACCAGTTATATGCTAATGAGGCATTACGTTGGACACCAATCACACATCCTGGCTTCCCTATACAAGCAGACTGCATTTCAGGCTCGAGGTCTTCTTTCCGCCATTCTCAACTGAGCTGTACTCCAATAAAGTGTGATCCGAGAAGACAAAAAAAAAAAAAAGTCTTGCTGTTGCTGAATGTGGCTGACGTACAAATCTAGCATACTACTCAGGAAGCAAATTCTCTTCAGTCTTATTTCTTCAGTCTTGTTTCCTGTTGTTCTTCCCCACAAACAGACACACTAAGGATTTGATCTCATCTTCATACGTGTTCTTAGGGACCTATGTTTTTTTGTTTCTATATAAATAAAAACAAAGTTATGCTAACAGATTTTGCCATGTACCACACTGTAGTGTTAATCTCCTGGGTTGCTGAGAACGACATCAGACATTTGCTCCCAGATGTAGCATCTGCCATGTTTTCATCCATTGTCTCAGACTATATGGGCCCTCCCTTGCCCATATTACAGACCATCCCTCTTGTTTCTTGTGTACCTTGAGGACAGTCATAGCCCATAGCACATTGTTGACTCATAGGATATAACTGTGCTTATATTTTTTCTTAGTACTGACACAGTGTCCTTCCAGGACCTCTCTTTTCATCATTTATGCCAGGGAGGCCTTCCTCCCCATATGATTACCCTCTTCCACCCAAATAAAAGGCATGCAACCCTACCCATAGAAATTTCTTTAAGTCTTAACATCTTTTAGGCTTTCAGGGTTCTTCTAGCAAAATGCAAACATTCCTCTGTATGAAATACAAAACACATCTTTTCTTTGGGTTTTTTTATGAGGATCACATAAATAACTCATCAAAAGTGCCAAAGCCAAGTGTCTGGCACATTCATGGCCACTCAATACATTTTGATTTCTTTCTCTGCATACAGGAACTTCCAAGAAATCATTATTAGCAACACCTGGGAAGGGAGCGCACCACAGGGTGTGTGTGTGTGTGTGTGTGTGTGTGTGTGTGTGTGTGGTGGGGGGGGATCAGTTACCTTCACAGCTAAGCTACTGGCCCTAAGGAGGAACCTGGGAAAGAAAATCACCCCCCAGATTCACTCACATTCAGCCTCCTCCAGAGACAATTGTTATTACACACACACACACACACACACACACACACACACACACACACACATAGTGTGCTAAAAATCTCTTGGCAGGGTTGTTAAGTATAGAAGGCTGGCTCACACTGCTCAGCCTTCCTGATGGAGGAAGTCTGTCTGGAGCAAGAGAATCTGCATTTCTAAGGGAGTCACTTCCTGGCCTCAGCAGCTGCTTTGGGACTATATCCGGGGGACTACATCACCTTGACTAATTCTCTTTCACATAATTGAAAACTCCCCCATACCTTACTTAAACTCTCTTTGCATTTCCCTTATAAATGGCCTCAGACATGGCTAACAGAAGACTGCTAAATGAGTCAGAGGCTTCCTACTCTGAACTACAAAGATAGATACTCAGACCTGGGCAGCATGTCCTTGTGTACCCCTGGGATCCTGAGCTTTAGGACTTCAACCTCTCAGACCAATAAGTGTCCTCGCTCCTCCCCATTTTGAGGTTGCACCGAACCTGTAATTTCATTTTCCTCTACTGACATTTTTTATACCCATTTGTCATACTGTTTTATGCAATACCTCAGATCTTTGGCCCTCCTGTATCAGGACCCCCTGCATCAGATAGAGCTGTAGACAACCCCAGACTCATTTCCTGTAGGTACTAATTTGAATTCTGTAGCCTAGGCATTAAGAAAGAATCCACATGGCTGTATACAAAGCTTGTGAGTGAAGTGTAGGGAAGACCTGAGTTTGAATTCAACTTCTACCACTCCCTATTAACTAGACCACTAGGTCCAGGGCATGTGTCAAATCTCTGCTTTCTTTTCCCAGAATACACATCAGGATGCTTGATAGCAATAAAGGAATGAAGCTTTATTATTTATGACATTATGGATGAACCTGGAGTACATAATAGCAAATGCAAATAAACTAGACAGAAATCAACACCTGATTTTTCATAGGATCTAAGAAAGTGATCTCACAAAAGTAGGAAGACAGACCAAAAAACAGTGGCAGAGAAACTCAGGACAGCAGAAATGAGGGAGATGGGAAGAGATTAGCTAATGGACACAAAATTATGGCCAGATTGGAGAAATGAGCTTTGATGTGTTCTTCTAGGTAACAATGAAGCATAATATAATTCAAATGAGCTAGGAGGGAAGATGTTGAGTATTCTCACCACAAAGAAATGACATGAGTATGTGTTTGAGATGATCAAAGAAGCTAAATATTCTGCTTTAATTGTTACCCACTATAGGAATGTATCTAAATATCACACTGTTCTCCACAAATATATATAAATACTATGTGTCTAAAAGAGCAGAGTCAACACCATCCTGAGAATAAGCCTCCAATAGTGACCGGAAACTGAACTCAAGGCCACAAAATGTGCTGTGACAGCAGAATTCAAAGCAAGCATTCCAGACACAGAGAAACAGGAGGATGGTGGTAAATTTAACAAGAGCCAGATGTCTCAGCAAACATCCCATATCTTGTCATAAATTCTGTCTATGTTCTATAACCATTAGTTAGTGCCTATAGCCTGACCAATAATTTTAAAAGATTACCTCACTCTGTGTCCCCTTACCCAATCCTAGAATGCCAAGACATACAATTCCCTGCTTGTGGTTTTTCCCATAAGCCTGTTGTAATCAGGGTTTCTTCCTTTCCTCTCTTTGAGAGTGTATGCCAAGGGGGGTAAAGTGGCCCTTGCCTGGGTTCAATAAAGAAATTTTTGTTTTTGCATTGGGAAGACGGCTCCATGCTTCTGCTGGGGGTTTTGCAACATGAGCACAACACTGTCAACTAAAATGACACCTAAAAACTGTTAAATTAAATTATCACACTTACTTACTGTGTCCCATGTCAAGGAACTCCAAAGACCACCAGGGAGCTGGATTTGATACAAACACATGAAGGTCAGTTTATTCTTTTGGACAGGTTCAAACAAACCTGGCTGAAACCCTCTCTTTCAGCACAGCAGAGGAATTCAGCCCTAAGCTCAGAAGTGAGAGAGTTTTTAGAGAAAAACATACGTAAGCATGGTGTTACACGTCTTGGCATTTCAGGATTTGGTAAAGGGGTATGGAGCACAGTAATTCTTGGAAACTATTGGCTAAGCTTTTGACACAAACTCAAGTTTTGAATTCATTGACTATCAGGTGCATTCCTTTCCTAGACTTTTCTCAAACTTGGGCCCTGCCCTCAAGCACTAAATGGTCCTGAAACAAAGCACTGAAATGGTCAATCTATGACTTCACACCTCAAGAAACAAAAAAGAGATCCGTCATGTGACCAGCTATTCCATTTCTGAGCAGAGAATACCTATAGGCCCATGCTTATTGAAGCTCCCCGCCCCTACACACACACACACACATACACTGGAGTAAATAACTCAGTGTTGCAAAGTGGAATGTGGCAAGGTTTAGACCTTGTAGATTATAGTTTAATCAGAGGCCCACTTTCTAAGTGGCATTATGAAGGAAAGATCTGGTGCTCCTAATTGAAGCTGAGATCAGGCCAAAACCCAAGTGCCTAATGGTGCTAATCTCAATTGTCAACTTGATTGAGTTTAGAATCATCTGGAAAACTGAACTCTTGGCATGACTAAGAGAGATTATTTTGATTAGGTTAATTAGTATGGCTGAAAGACGTGACCACTATGGGTGATACAATTCCCTAGGCTAGTATCCTAGAGTGTACAAAAAAGAGAAATTGAGTGAAATATGCTCATCATTCTTCACTTTTAGATTGCAGATAAATATGAGCATCTTCAAGCTTCTGGTGTCATACTCCCCCTTCCATGATGAGTTAATGCCCTGGAACTGTGGGCCAAAATAAACATTTCCTTCCTTATGTTGTTTTTGTTTAGATATTTTATAACATCAATAAGATAAACATCTAATTCTGAAAACCTGATACCAAGAAGCGGGCCATTGGTGTGGTAAACTTAACCATGTAGTTCTAGGGCCCTAGGGACTGGTTTGTTGTATGAAGATTTGGTAAACTTAACCATGTAGTTCTAGGGCCCTAGGGACTGGTTTGTTGTATGAAGATTTGGTAATTTGAGCTAGAAAATCCCTAGCATCCTAGTTAGAGGTATAGCTTGGAAGACCAAAGTGCTAAGAGACATGTGTATGGTAGAGGCAGCTCATGTTGTTTCTGTAGAGAACAAAGTCAGAAACTGGGCTAGGGGTCATTTGTGTGATAATTTGTCCAAAAATCTGGCTTTATTCTGCCTGTTATCAGAAAAACTGAGTGAGGCAAAATGTATAAGTAATAAACTAACTTGTTTGGAAGAGAGAAGTGTTCAGGCTGTAGCACGAATACTATTACCTGTATATTTTCAGATATACAGGACAAAAGAGCAAAACATTGTACACAAAAAAAGAATTTTTAATGTGCAGCTAAAATAACTTAGGCATGCTAAAAGTTATATGCAAGGCACAGGCTCAAACGAAGACTGTAACTTTTAAATAAAAATATTCTGCTCTTCACTGACATATGTGTCCTGAGGGCAAGACCTCCACCTATCAAGGGCTCCAATTTATGCAGTTATAGAATTATTTGAAGGGACAGAGCTTAAGTTGAGAGCATTGCAAGTGAAGGGATTCCTTGCTCCTAAACAATAACCAATTAGCTAAGTGTTTTCCCAGGATCAGCTGTAGCCAGAAGCTTTTCTCTGTCTTGTCTGGCCCCTGAGGTACTGCATCTTCTAAGCTTCCCCCCACCA
The DNA here is from genome assembly GCA_004025045.1 of Sigmodon hispidus. Lineage (NCBI taxonomy): Eukaryota > Metazoa > Chordata > Mammalia > Rodentia > Cricetidae > Sigmodon > Sigmodon hispidus. Next base: position 64,042 of record PVIH01005730.1, on the reverse strand, counting down.
CCCCTGACACAAAACCAAAACCAAAACCAAACAAAACCACAGAGAGGTTTATATTAATTACAAACTGCTTGGCCTATGGCTCAGGCTCATTATTAATTAGCTCTTACATCTTAACTCAACCCATTTCTATTCATCTATTGACACATGTTTCACAGCTTTACTTCTTCCTGGTCCACAGTTTGCAGTGTCTGCCCTGACTCCACCTTTTCTTCAACATCTTTCTTTGCTTGGATTTTTCACCTGGCTGTAAGCTGTCTTACCATAAGCCAAAACAGCTTCTTTATTAACCAATGGAAGCAACATATATTCACAGCATACAGAACGACATCCCACATCAATCAGCACACAGAAGCTGCTATGTGTGTGGACCAAAGGACTAAGAAACACCACAAGCTGGCAACAGAACTTTGAAACACCAGCCATGTGCTCCTATTTTGTATGCACGAAAGATGCAAGATGGAGGACATCATTGAGTTTTGTAGCATGGTCTCAGAACAGCTGAGGCTCCTACTGCCCACAAGAGGTAGCTCACATCCAACTGTAACTCTAGTTCCATAAAACCCAGTGCTCTCTTCTGGCCTCCACAGGCATCTGTACTTATATAATACACATACATATACTTATACATATACATTAAATAAAAAACAAAACCTTATAACTGCACCTGATGCTTCTAAACTATCATATTCTATGATTCTCTAGTAGAAATCTGATAGTAAATTCTAGACCTCACTCGAGGTTATGGTTAAAGCATTAAAACACAACATCAATTTCCATCCTTTTCAGGCAGATTCTCTGAAATGTTTGTGTCTTACATGGGTCAAGGCAAGAAAAATAGCTTGGGAGACTGATGCTGTGATAGCCTGCCCTGCTTTCTTTCTTTCAAAGTTCAGGATCCCCAGCTGTTTGAGCCCCACTGTGCCTGGTTCAACAGTCCACAGAAGCCAAACCTTACACCCTTCCATCAGCATCAGCCCTTAGTTTTTCTTTTCTTTTTCCTTCTTACTTCTTGACAGAAATTCCCAAAGGGTACTAAAGTACTCTGTCCTCAGTTCCTGCTTCCTGAGCAGACCCAGGACTTAACTATTAACCTTAGTGGTGATAAAATAAGTACAGTAAATTTATCACACATCTGTATTTAGAGGCTAATATATATAAATCTCTCAGGTGCCTGTGTCACATCTATGTCTGTTGTTCCCTTGGTTTTCTTGTGTAACTGGAACCATGAGGCTCTGTTTAGTGCATTACATCCTTCCCTGCAGTTGCCCTGCATGAACACCATTCTGTGTTCAGCACAACTGATCATACTCCCAGGCAAGGCCAAATAATTTTTTAAAAAAATTCATTTTTCCTTGTCAGTCTAAACTACCTCAGATATGTCCCTATTGAAATGACCTAACAAGCAACTGCTGGTTAAATGGAGGTAATTATCCCCACTTAATTAAGAGGAAATTCACTTCTGGACATAGAGTCATAACAACACAATCAGAACCAACTTAGAGAAGCACTTATCCAGGTAGTGTTGTGGGCTGGTATCAAGTTCACACTCTGGGCCATGTCAGCTTCTAGCGGTTAGACCAGAATTCTAAGTTCTGAGTGTGTAGTGATTCAACCTGGAGATCTTTGAAATCAGGCAAGTGAAGCCCATGTTGTCAGTTCATCATACTCTTATGTTGTTTAGCTTTGTTTTGTGAAATACACTTTTAGCCTTTAGCTCAACTAGACTCAAACTTACATCAATCCTCTGCCTCAGCATCCGAAGTGCTGGGCTTGCAGGCATGAGCCACCGTATCTGCTGCACCAAAGTCATTTTAACAGAGGATATGAAATGCATAAAACTCTATCATTTAGCTGGACACTAGAAATGGGATGATAGCTAGTTTTGCTTGTCAACCTGACTACATTTGCAATCTGTAAGAATTTAGTGCCAATGAAGGAAGCACCTACCAAAGTAGAACATGGATGTAGTAGGATTATGCTGATAATGTAAATATTTGTCCCACCTATGGGTTTAATAAAAAGCTGATTGGTCAAAGGCAAACAGGAAGTACAGGGGGGGGCTACCAGGCTAAGAAACATCTCAGAGCAGACACAGATGCAGGACACAGATGCCAGAGAGAGCCACCACAGACACAATGAGAAGATGGCAGCAGACACAGAAGAAAGAAGCTGAAATGCTGCTCTGAGAAAAGGTACCAAGCTGCATGGCTAAACAAGATGGGTTGAGTTGAGATGAAGGAGTTAGCAAATTATATTCCTGGGCCCTAGATCAATCAGTGTAAAAATAAGACAAGCCTGTGTGTGATTATTTGAGGTTAAATTGGGCTGAGAGTGAAATTAAACCTTTGGTCCAGGCCCAGAAAGTCTGGGCCAGAACCTTTTACAACACATGGAGAATGTAGAGACTCAGAACTGGTGCTTAGATTTGACTCCACGTCAAAGAAAAGTCAGTTGGTCTGTCGTGTCATACCTGATACAGAGTAGATTCCTAGTGGACTAAAGATTATTGCAAAGACACAAATTATCCCAAAAGAGACTTTGAGATTACTCTTAAAATTGCTTCATTTTAGTCCAAAAGTAAAGCCACATATTAAGAAGAAAAATTAGCTAATTTGGCAATTTTTTAAAGTCCACTCTTTTTTCACAACTAAAAGATGTTAAAGGCAAATGATAACCTGAAAAATATTATAAAAATACTGTATACTGATAAGCATATATAGAATGTTTTTTATTACATAACACATAGTTAGTTACATAAGTTTAATCCTAAAAGGTTAACAGATTCATCGCAAATGAACAAAATTAGGAACAGGTAATTTTCAGAAGAAATATGTAGTCAAAAGTACATATAAAAATAAACTATAATTTAGAAAAATGAGCCTAGGCTATTATTGTCTACCAATAAACAGAGATAAAACATAAATTATAGTACTGAACACTGATGAGTGCAGTATAGAATTCATTTCCCATGGAAAGGGATGTAAATGAACACAACTCATATGAAGAGCAATTTGGCACCAGAGCTTTAAAATATGCATTCCTGTGTAACAAATATTTACTGAACACCTGCTTCTGCCAACTTTCAAGGACTCAGAAAAAGAGCACATTTTTGTTGAATATAAAAATATGTGATATTCTCTGGCCAAATAATAGTCAGAGGTACAGGAAAGACTAACAGAAAATTCATTAATGAAACCACTATGATGTATAGTCTCAAAGCATTAACAATAACTTATATATCTAATAAGAAGGTAGATGATTCAGTGAAATATTAGCACCACATAAGCATGTTTCAGGCTTCAACTGCTATGCCAGCATTACAAAGTTTTGCTTAAATGACAAAATTAAGTTTCTGTCATACCTATAACACTAAGAAAAATATAATGCAAACTATTTAATGGTTATCATACCTAGTAGCAGTTACATATTCAGCTCTATATTTCTGTTTATATAATTAAGAGTTTTGAATTTCCCTCTTTGTGTTTTTCGGATTGTATAGATAGATAGATAGATAAATAGATAGATAGATAGATAGATAGATAGATAGATAGATAGATAGTTTTGCTGAACCTGAACTGTTGTTCTTAAAAGCATGAATTCTAAATACAGGCAACCGTTTTCTAGATGTATACATAAATCTAAAGTATGAATGTGTATACATGTGTATGTGTGTGTTTGTGTGCATCTGTACACAGATATGTAATTTAGTCTACCTAAGATGGATGTAACCAGTTGCAACTTGTAGAAGACAAAAAGGCCTTGTGCACACAAATAAAACCTGAAAAAGCCGGGACAGTTAAATACACAACTTACCTTTTCAATGGGATGGAATGCACAGAGGCTCTTCCTGGAATGCCAGGAAGAACGTAGTTTTACAACCTGATGATCCTTTGCTGTCTAATGAGACAGGTTCTGCCCGTATCTTCCAGGATTCTTTATTTACTTATTTTAGACCCTAAAGTCCTAAATATTGAGCATTGCTTTTAGATTGTAAGACCCATTCTCATGAGTGATGTCACTTGTGCTTTACAAAAGCCTAAGTGACTTCTGTTATCTTAGAGCCCAGCCAATCCTGCCTCCTGAAGGCATCATGTTTAGCTCAATTGAGGTTCCCTCTTCTCTGACGACTCTAGCCTGAGTCAAGATGATAAAACACTTGTCAGAAGAAATTTTTTGGGGGTCAATATGACCTTTAGCAAAAGTGATATCTAGTTTCTGTTGCTCTGATAAAACAGCATGACCAAGACAACTTATGAAAGAGTTTATTTTGGTTTATGGTTTCAGACAGTTAGAGTCGGCCTCAGCAAGGAACCACAGAGGCAAGCAGTAAGCATGGCAGCTGATGCAGCAAGTTGAGAGCTCCAATCTAGAACCACAAGCAAGAAGCTGAGAGCAAATGAAATGATCTCTTCAAACAACAAAAACCCACCTCCAGTGGCATACTTCCTCCAACAAGGTCACACCTCTTAAATCTCCCCAAATAGCACCACCAGCTGGAGCTCAAGTTTTCATGAGCCTATGAAGAACATTCTCATTCAAACCACCACAGCAAGGGATCTTTATTTTTTAATTCCTTTAAAATTTGTAATACCAGAGACAGGTGTAGAGATTCTTTCTATTTGGTTTATGAAAGTAAGAATCAAAATTCTATTGTATTAGTCAAACAAGAGAAAGTTCAAATGAAAGTGGTAACAGCTAAACAGAATGATGGAATTTGTCAGCCACCAGACCCACGAAAGTAAATGTATTTATGTTTCAGTGATACAAAGGTGCTTCTACTCCTGACTTCAGGTTTTATGTTCAGTTGATACAGATTTTTAGTTGCACATGCACACAAGAAAATGCAATTGTAGCAATATTCAAACATAATGACACTAGCACACAATAAAAACAAACCATCATGTCTCCATCCATTCATCTCTTCAGCCCATTTGCTCTCAGAAGACAAATGCTGCCAATATTTTAATAAGAAACTGAATGTAATAATGAAGAGAGACACCTCATGCTCTTGAACAGTAGCATGTGATTTTTAAATATGATTTGCAGCACAAATAATTTAGCCATTATCCAAATGACAGTTATTTTCAACGTTTTCACCACTCTGAAGAACAAAGCAGAGTATTAGAATATAAATGCAAAAAGTTATTTTGTTTTAAATTACACCTATTTTCACTATATAAATAAAACACAAATGTGATGGCTAATATTGATTGTCAACTTGAATATATCTGGAATTAATTAAAATCCAAGCTACTGAATACAGTCATGGGAATTTTTTTTTTATTTTAATTCTATGAGATAGGAAGACCAACCTTAAATCTGGATGATGTCCTCTGGTGGCAACCTATATAAACAACCAGGGGGGAAAAGAAAGTTTTTGTTCTCTGCCTGCTTGTCATTACTATCACTTGCAAGTTCAGTCCTTCACTGGTATTACAGCCTACTTCTTTGGGGTTTCAGCTTATCCTGAAGATTATGTGAGAAATTCACCCTTATGGACCAAACAATTATTCAATTCTCAGACTTTCCATCAAGATACAACCATTGGTGAAATAGTAAATGTATGGCCCATCAGCAACTATAACAAACCCATTATATAGATAATAGTTAGATAGAGAGACAGACACACAGACAAACAGACAGATTCATTCTATCAGTTCTATTTCTCTAGAGAACCCTGACTAATACAACAAATATGTGTTATTGGGATGCAAAACCAAAACTTATCCCTAACCCTAACCCTAACCCTGTAAAGGTTAATGTTATTTTTGTTCATGTGACTCTTTCTAGAACTTCTAGAACCCATTTACATGTATATAACTATTTATATACTTATTTTGTTTGCTCATCATAAATAATTGTTTGCCAAATGTGACAGATAATGTACTGTTCCACAATTTTATATTCCACTTCACAAATGGTACCATAATTTTTTTTTATGGATATCTGTTGATCTTCACTTCTGCATGATTCTAATGGGTCTAGTTACGAATAAGAAATATTTTATACAAGCTTTTATATTTGAACACGTAATTGGTAACAGTGTGGCAGAGGTTGTAGAACATATAATAAGTAAAAGGCCTAGATAGGCATTCTAGATAAGAAATCCCAAGGGACCACATTAACTTACCATTTATTCTCGTACTGGGATGCCCATCTTCTCTAGCTCTTGGACATAAAATTCTTCAAGTCAGCAAATTCATTCTTCAGTATTTATACCAACATTCCTTTGGGAACTCAAGCCAGTGTCCTTGGTCTGAGGCACTCTAGAAGCTTCACAGCTTTCAAATTTGCAGACAGCCTATAACAGGGCTTTCAGCTTCTGTATTTACATGAAACTCAATCTCTTATAAATTTATCATTTATCTATGGATCTACTATTGATCTTATCAACTTCTCTGAAGAACTCTAATACAGATAAATTACCATTTCCAATATACTTGTATATTTATCAGCATAGAATTATATAGTTGTCATTAAGCATTTCAAAATATTCATATATCTTATTTTTGCACACATATTTTACTGAATGGGATATTTACATTTAATTATATAATTGTAAATTATTTGAATCAGCACATCAAGGAAACTGGGCTTAGCAGACAATACTTTAACAGTTATTTCTAAAAGAAGATGAGTCTTCTGAACGTAATGGAGATACTTTGATATTCTAGATGGAAAACAGAACAAATTTTAATCTGATGGATTTTGTATCATAAATACTATAAATGTAAAATTGTTATAAAATAGAAGCAGAAAGCTTGTAAGCTATGTAAACACATCCTGTTTTGTAAAGTACTAATATCTACTAATATCTATAACACCTAAAGACTTCAAATAAATATAAAAAGACTTCTAAAACATTTATTAGAAAAAAATAAAAAGGGGATATAAATGAACAGTTTATAACAAAAGAAATTACAACAGCCAGTTAACATAGTTGAAAATATTTAACTTCTTATACATGAGGAGAAGGCAACCTAAAATATCATTTTCTATCTAGCAAAGATGAAAAACATTACTAATAACTGAGGACAAAATATTTTTTCTGATAACAACTAGTAGTGAGTGAACAAATTCATAGAACTTTGTGAAGGAAAGTTTGGTAGATCACATCAAAACTTGTCATAATTTTAATAATTTATATAATTATAAATTTAATAATTTTTATGGCATAATTTATCCTTGGGACATTGACTATAATGAATACATATGAAACTTTTCAATATTATTTTCAAGAGCAAAGAAATGGAGCTGAGTGTGTCTGGTAGTACACGCTATAATTCTAGCACTCAAGAATGCTGAGCAGAGGTCAAGACCAGCCTAGGCTATATAACAAGAGTCTGCCTCGAGAAATCAATAGAGAAGTGATTAGAGGAAATTTTGACGTGTGTATGAAAATGACACTCTGTGGCTATAGCCATGAGAAATTGCAGAAGCATCAAGACATTCACTGGAAATGTGGCCTTGTCCCTGGCTCCACTGCTGCTGCTTGGGCTCACTCCTTTAGATAAAACCCTGCTTACTAAACCCTGTATCAGGCTCTTCCTGGGGGAGGCTGCCATGACATGTGTGGCATTTGCACTCTGGAATATATGTTCAGCAATTTCTCTATGTTTTCTTCTCAGCTTCAAAAAGTCACATACTAAAAACTCTTGCTGATGGTTTTACAAGTGCAATACTAGTTTTGAAAGACCCTGTCTAAACTCTGAATCTCATTCCGCAGTTGGTTGTGGTGAGCAACCTTACTTCAGGATGCCATTCTTAACTGAAGTAAGTTGCTTATTTCTAAGCAACTGTCCACACAGCGTTGGTTCATCTCACCCCCACCTCAGACCTCCTTGTCATCCCAATACATTCTTAATTGCATAGATATTTAATAACCTTTGTGGCTAATTAGGCCTTTTAGCTAAAGTCAGCATGCAAAGTAACAGAAAGCCTTTTATGTCCTATGCAAGTGGGAAGTTGTCTTTCAGAAAAATAATTCATTGTGGCCCATGAGAGGAGGAACTTGTCAGACTAAAGCATGAAACATCTCTTTTCCTATTCACAGAGGAGAAGTGAAGCTCTGAATGCATTAGAAGTCTCTCTAATGGGCCCATTTTCAGAGCAAAATGATGGGGATGGAAGCAGTGTATTCTCTTTTCCTTAGCTGTTTGCCCAGGAGATTGCAATTGCTAATCCAGTGCCAGCACAGCCTGAGTCCTAATTTCACTGTTATGATAATAAACTGCTGACTCTCTTATCAGTAGTACTTAATATTTTTATAGCCTATTATTCTTCAATTGTTAGTGTTACATTAATACATATTGTATTATGCTGAATATTTTTATGTGCACTTGACACAAAATAATAAAGTAGTCGGGGGGGTTACCTCAATTAAGAAAAAATGCTTCCAATAAGATCCAGATGTAGGCAAGCATGCAGGGCATTTTCTTACTTAGTGATAGGAGAGGTATCAGCCCATTATTTATGGTGCCGTCCCTGGGCTGATGGCCCTGAGTTCTATAAGAAAGCAGGTTGAGCAAGCCACAGACAGCAAGCTAGTAAGCAGAATCCTTCAATGGTCTCTGCATCAGCTCCAACCCCTTGGTTTCTGCCCTGTTTGAGTTCCTATTCTGGTTGAGTTCCTGTACTGATTTTCTTTGATGATTCCCAGTAAATCAGAAGTATAAGCCAAACAAATACTTTCCTCTCTAAGTTACGTTGGTCATGTCATGGTGTTTCATTGCTGCAATACAAATTATAATCAGGACAAGTTGGTACCAGGAGTGGGATACTGCTGCAACAGACCTGACCATGTATGTTATTTTTAGGAGGGCGATGGAAGAACTTTTGAACTCTGGGCTAGAAAAGGCCTTGAGTGTCGAGAGCTAAGTGTGCTGGTCTATAGGAGTTTGGAAGATAAGAATGTTGGGATCAAGGCAAATGATAAAAGTTTGGCTTCTGAAGCTTCAGAGGAAAGTTTAAAGATTATTTGGGCCATTTTTTTATTTTGAATTAAGATGCTGTGGTTAGCTGGGCTTGAGGAATTAGCCGTGATTGACAGGAAAGCAGACCATTGAAGTGAAACGTTTGTTTTACTGTGGCAATAGATGCTGGTTAGCTGGATCTGAGAAGTCAGTTGTGATTAAAAAGAGACCAGTATTGTTGAGGTGAAATCCTCTGGCAAGTGTTTCCTAAGAGTTAGCACACTGAAGTTGTGTTTTAGAGGTGGCCAAGGTTGAACTTTATGCTGACAGCAAAACTTGGTAGTCAACAGTACTGGATAATTTTATGTCCGCTTAACACAAACTAATAAAGTTATCTGAAAGAAGAGAAACTATATTTAAAAAAAAAAAAAAGCTTCCATAAGATTGAGATGAAGGATATTTTTTAAATTGGTGATTGATGGGGAAGGAACCAGCCCATTGTGGGTGGTGCCACGTTGAGTTGCTGGTCCTGGGTTTCATAAGAAAATAGGCTTAGCAAATCATAGAGAGCAAGCCAGTAAGCAGTGGCCCTCTGTGGTCTCTGTATCAGCTCTTACTCCTAGATTCCTGTCCTGTTTGAGCTTCTGCACTGTTTGAGTTCCTGACCTGACTTCTTTTGGTGATGTGGAAGTATAAGCCAAATAAACCCTACCTCCTCAAATGTCGTTGGTCATGGTGTTTCATCCTAGCAATAGAAACCCTAGCTAGAATATGTATGTGTGTGTGAGAGAGCGAGAAAGAGAGAGGAATGTGTGATGTGGGATGCCTTTCTGTATGCTGTAAATATGATTTATTACCATTTATTAACAAAGAAGCTGTTTTGGCCTATGGCAAGGCACCTTAGAGGCAGGCAAGAAATCCAAGCAGAGATAAAGAGGAAGGAGAGCAGAGTCTAGGAGACTCTGCAAGCTGCTGCCCAGAAAGCAAGGTGTAATGGAACACAGGTAAAGCCACAAAACTGCATGGCAATACATAGATTAATAAAAATGGGTTGAGTAAGTTATACGAGCTAGTTGGTAATGAGCCTGAGCCATAGGTCAAACTGTTTGTAATTAATATTAGCCTCTAAGTAATTATTTTATAAGTGGCTGCAGGATCTTGGGTGAGAAAGATTCCTCTGGACCTCGGGCCTGGATGGGTCAGCAGGCTTCTGCCTGCACATGTGGAGGCCAGAGAACAGATTGTGGAGTCGGTTCCCTTCCTCCACTACATGGCTTTTAAAGTTCAAACTCAGATCATCAGATATGGAAGCAGACCGTTTACCCATTGAATTATCTCCTGACCAATAACTATTCTTAATAGAAACCTCCTCAGAATATTCCTTACTTATATCATTTCTTGTTTGCTCTCTCCTCTGACCCTGAGCTGCTCCAAGACTAATGACTCTCTAGACCAGCAGGTATATTTATATTCCAAATGCAGAATAAGTCTATACATCTGACATTGTTCTGATGTGACACCAAGTCTCATTTTAAAGCCAAAGCATCCATACTTACCACCTTTATAATTTTAACTGATTTACTCTAACAGCTTCCCCAAGGTGCAAGCATTGTTTTTATCTATCTTATTAGTCTCACCCACCAGGAGTTAAGATATAGTTTATGACCTTTATTTGTTATCATCTAAACATGACAACAGGCTCCAGGTTTGTCTTTCTATTTCTATTTTCTTCATTGTGTCCATAATTCTGCTTTTAGAACACTTAGCCTGCCCCCAAACCTTCAGTATCTCTCAGTTGCCTGCAAGAGGAAACCAACTCATACCTGGATTAGATGATCTTTCTCATCTCCTGCCTGATGGCATCCACAAATTTCCATGCCCCCTAATACTTGACAATAATTTCCCTAGCATTTCTCAGAGGGGCAAGAGCTTTTGCTTTCTCTCTTAGAATTTATTTTCCTTAGATGTATCAACTATTTACTGTTAGGTAAAATGCTGCCTTAAAACTCCTTTACTTAAAGCAATAAGCATTCATTATTTAATATGGTTTCTGAGAATATCTATGTGCAGGTTAGCTGTGTGGTTCTGGCTCATAAGGATGCAGCCAAGCTGTCAATCACAGGAAGATCCACATTCAAGATTACTGTGTGAATGTCAGCCACATTCAGTCCTTCACCACATGATAACAGCCACATGATAAGCATCTGCCTTTCCCTGAAATGAATGGCAGGGAGAAGGAGGGAGAGAGGGTACTAAGATTGATGCCACAGTCTTTCTATAAACCAATCAAAAGGAGACATCTAACATTTACTGTAACTACTCACTAGGATGAGTCCTAAGCACATCACACATGAGGAAAAGACATAATCCTATCTCTCCTGGGAAAGAGTGTCAAAGAACTTGTGTATATGCTTTTAAAGCCACAGCAGAGAGTAATGGAAAGAGGATTAGGATGAGGGAAATCTAAAGTGCTATTGGGAGTTTCTCACTTCTGACCCTAGGGCAGCCCTGGAGTTTAGATGGCACCCTAGGAGCATCCTCAGTTAAATCATGTCAAATGGGACCATGACTACTTCTCTTGCCATGGAAGAGAACAGGATCCCTGGGAGCAGGTATGACATTGAGGTGGGTACTCTTTAGTACAGGACAGTTTCTAGAGTGTCACCCCTAAACTCACTCTGTGTCCTTTGCATCAGCTTGCCCTAATTTATATGGAAGAAGCAGAATGAGTAGTGGTAAGGGTGTTTCCAGACACAGCAGGGCAGATGCTTATATAAATTTAGAGATTGACAGCATGTACAAGACCTGCACAAACTCAACCCAGACAAAAGCCAGTATAGGAAGCATAAAGTCCCACCCCCAATCAAGAAGCGATTTGTAACTGATAGCTGCTAGGAAAGGAAAAAAATCTGTTTTCTTCAATGCAGTGATGCTGGGCACATCAACTACACTGCAGGGCAGACCTGCTTAGGAGTCTGGCTAACACAAATCAGACTCAAAAGAGTTTTAGTGTTTGTGTATACACACACACACACACACACACACACACACACACACACACACTTTGTTTTTGTTTGTTTTTTGAGAGAAAAAAACATAAAGTTGAGTTGGTGGAGAGGAACCTGGGAGAATTTGAGGGACAGAAAGAATATGATTAAAGTATATTGTATGAGATTCTCAAAATTTAAATAAATATGTAAAAAATAAAAAAAAAAAATGAGCCAACTTTATCTGGGAGTGGCTCCACCAGAATTCTTATTGATTTCTTGCATTTGCAGTTTCTTAGGGAAAATTGCAATACATAGCTTAATTCTGCTCATAGGGCCACAACTCTTCCCCATCATTGCCCTGTATTTTCTTTCAAATCCTTCATACCTACAAACAGGCTCACAGTTATAGCTATTTACCTGGGGGGAGTTCTGTAGCTGTTTTATTTGTTTGTTCATTTGTTTTTATTCTTTGACTCTTCAGGGCCTGTGTGATGATATATTACATATTTTATAAAACCTGAAAAATTGAAGAGACAGCACACAATCAAATCCTAGGCAGACAACTCAGGAATTTCTTGACCCTTGAGTACAAGAACCAACAACTGAGATTTAATAGCAGCTGAGATTTAATCCCAGCACAAGGAAAGCTGGGAGTGGTGACCTACACCCTTAATCCCATAACTCCAGAGACAGAATTTCCTCTGTTTCTGTGAGTTCAAGGATAGCTACGAAATTGAGTAGCTCACATCTTTAATCTTAACCTAGATGAGATACAGCTGAGCAGAAGAGTATTTACGATCTTATAGGAATCCAGCAGAGGCAGCAGCGACCAGGAGTGACCAGCAGTAACCAGGAGCGAGGCTGAGGAAGTTTCAAGACAGCTGGGTGAGAATTGGCTGTGATGTTTCCTCTCTCTGATATTTCAGCCTTCCCCCGATTTTTGGCTCAGAGTCACTTTTCTTACAATCTGAATTGGTGCAACAGGCCTGCCACCCAAACCCCAAATAAATATATGGAGACTTATTCTTATTTATGAATGTCTAGCCTTAGCTTAGCTTATTTCTAGCCACCTTTTCTGGATGTAAATTTCCCTATCTTTCTTTGGTCTTTGGGCTTTTACCTTTCTCTATTCTATATATCTTTCTTTTCTTCTGGTTGTGTGGCTGGGTTGCTAGCCCCTGGCACCCTTCTCTCCTTTTTTTGTTTCTCTCTCATCTTTCTTCTCTTCCCCAAAGCCTAGATCTCTTCTATTTATTCTCTCTGCCTGACAGCCCCACCTCTCCTTTCTCCTGCCTTGCTATTGGACATTCAGATCTTTATTGTTAAACCAAGCAGGTGTTTTAGACAGGCAAAGTAACACAACAATATAAAAGAATGCAACACTTTTATATATCATTAAACAACTATTCTACGGCATAAATGAATGTAGCATAAACATCTAATATTCCATGACAGAGATCACCAGAATACCATCCCTGAAGGCGTGTATGAGCCTCCCTCCATCATGCTCTTCTGAGGCCAGAATCTCTATTCTTTTCCATTTACAGTAGTAACAGTCAGGCAGGGCAGACAAAAAGACATCACTCTTTGTCCTCTCAGTGCCAAATGAATCTCTGTCCGGGCATCACAGCAGTTCTGTCTCCTGGAATGGTCAAGGTCATTGCAGCCAATCCATGACTATTCCTTTTCTTGTCTGCTGTTGGATACAAGTCAGAATTGATCAGGTGAAGTGTAGGGCTCTTGCTGTCTCTTTGTAGAAACATTAACACTTTGAAACACAGAATCTAAAACCAGCAGAAGTTAGAGTTATAGGAACAGGAATCACAAATTCATTCCTAAGATGGGCCACTCACAGTGGTGACATGTAAGAACATGCCTGTATTTGCCACACAGTTTCCAACATGTGAATTACACCCGTAATGGGCATACCAACTGAGGTTGTGTGCTATGTCTTGCTCCACAGAGACAGGGCTCCTCAGTCTCACCTCCAGAAATCTAAATGAGGCTACCTGAATGATGGCTATTTGATAACACCATTGGACTCCATGGTCCCGACCTCCACTGCAGCTCTTTTGCTGTATAAGCTAACATGCTGTCCTGTGGGGGTCCATGCTGTCGGGTCGATCTTTTTTCTTCATTGGTGGCTCCTCCCCTCATATTTCATCCTGCCAGCAATGGGACAACCAATGGACACAAAGGCTGAATTGACCAAGTCACTCTCTCTACTCCATTATGGAAACTGAAGTTTCCAGAAATACAAAACAAAATACAAGGAGTCATACTTATGTAAGCCTAACTAATCAGAATACCAAAATAGTGGACAGTTGAAATGTTCCAGATCCAGAACCAAATTACTGTGATTTTCATTAGTTCCATTAATAGGCACTCATTGCTGACTTCTGTGTCTGGTCTAGGATTCCTTTAACCATCAGGTAAAACTTTTGGAATGTATTACCTTAACAGACCACTAATATCCACCAATTCCCAAAGCTATAAATGAATACCCAAAACCTATAACAAAGATTTCCCCCCCCCCACTTTTCTGTACAACCAGTTACCTAACTTTTTCACATATGTATTTGGCAACTTCACTGACTGACGAGATTATTTGATTCTGTGACTATAAACTTTGAGTGCTTCCATTTTGGAGCATGTCATTATGAGCAAGCTGAATCTGTGTTCCAGGCCCAGGATCACTCATATTTGCCTCTGGACAAATGATCTCTTAATCCTTTTGAAGTGTAAGTTGGTTTGCCTTGACAGTTGTTTTGTGATTCTTCTATAGAAGGTGGTGTCTAACAAGATGGAAAAGAACACAGTATGCTTCTTCAGCCAGTCATGACTCCAGTTGACCCTGACATTCTCATGCATAATCTTTAAGCCTTTGTCATCTCAGACCACTGACCAATTTAGTAGAGTTACCCCTTTGCTGATGAATAGTGTGTTTGAGGGGTTAGAGGTGGGGGCATGTCTTTCCACAAAAAGCAAATGACTGGGATCACTGCCCAAATGTGTGCCCCTTTGATTTCATTGTACAAGGTGATTAGATCCATTTTTTCTTCTTTGTTTACTAGTCAGATGTGCTCTACTCATGGGAATATGTTACCACCATGTATGGGAGCTGAAATAGAGGATTTGGTACCAGGACATCAGTCACTCGTTTACTTTCTTTTGCTCCTAGCTGTATCTAATTACACTTATGAAGGTTTTGTCTTATAAGAGCCAGGTTCTGGACCTGCCTGGCCTGGTCCCTTATGGCTATAAGGGAACCCACATCATAATAAACATATATGGTTACATGATTAGATTAAATCTCATTGTCAATCTGATTCCTACCAATCATGGAGGAGTGTGAAATAAGTTGTTTCTTATGACTTGAATCCTAATTGGTTTTAATAATAAAAACCTGAAGCCAGATATCAGGGTAAATGCTGAAAGATCAGAGAGACAAAGGAGAAAGCCACAGCTACCTCTTTAGGACTTCTCAGACATAAATGAGGTGAAGCTCCTAGTAAGGACCTGGATTCATTTGCATGATGCTACCTGGAGGCAGGGCCTAGGTCTGCGAATGAACTCTGCAGCAGTCAATGGATTCAAAGGTTGGATTCTCACCAGAAAACTCCAATGGCTGCTGCACCTTACCCCTTTGCCTAATCCTGGAACATCAAGGTGTGAAGCCTCTTGATTAGGTAGGTTTTTCTTTAAAGACTCCCACCTGTCAGGGCAGCAGTCTTTTAGCCCTTCTACTGTGCCAGAGCCAGGCTATCAACCCAGGTTCCTACGAAATCTGTATGTAGCAATAAAATCCTCACTCTTCACAATGTGTCCAGCCACCCTAATGGCAAGCATGGAAATTCTTATGCTCGGGCATAACACTCCTCTCTAGTCCATCCTTGTATTCCTTTCTTTGCTCATCCATATCACTTTCTGTCTACACCTCCCCAGTGCTGGGATTAAAGGTGTGTGCCTCTACCACCTGGCTCTGTTTCTCTTTTAGACTGGATCAATATCCTGCAACCCAGGGTGGCCTTGAACTTCTGGTCTTCCTGCTTCCCTCTTCCAAGTACTGGGATTAAAAGTCTATGCTATCACTGCCTGGCTTCAATGGTTATCTAGTGGCTGACTCTGCCCTCTGATCTTCAGGCAAGCTTTATTTGTTAGAGCACAAACAAAATACCACAGTTTCGCGTAGTTTGCACATCTCTGTACAAACTATAGACTATTGAAAATGAAGACTCTCTTGAAAAAGGCATGGCCTTGCCTAGTCCTCTAGAGGTAAATGTTGGTTTTCTTAGTGGAGCTTGTATAGTTCTCATAGTATGTTTCTCAAATGCAAAAAGGTCTGAAGGAACATATGGGCCAAGCAGCTGGGATTTTAGTCTGCATCCTGTGTCTGCTGAGGTCCATTCACTTAGGATCCACTTGAAACTGGCAGCCTTCCCTGTCATCCAGTATGTGAGGTTGAGTGCTCTGAGAACTGTTGGACAAGCTTCTAGAATCTTATGAAGTCCTGCCAAGAATTGGGCATCTTTCCAAATGAACAAAGGTGGGAACTCCATAATTAAGAATATCCTACATGTTCACAGATCACAGAGTCCCCCAAGTTTTACAGAAATGGGAGTCCATGGAATCTTTGTTGAATTTCCCCCACTTCAGAAACATACGTCTCACTTGTCCTTGATATGTAAGCCTAACTAGCATGACATCTTTAGAATGGTAGGTGGACAAGAATATTGCCACATGCTGTTCAGGTGGCTGATAAGACACCTACATATCAGGACCTAGGCTCTCCTTTAAGGGAGGCTTGGGTCTGCTCCTCAGATTTCTATTTTTCTTTTAAAAAATGACAAGGAAGGGGCCCCTAACTCTCACATCTTTCCATAAGGTGATGACTAATCTCTCTTGACCTTTTACTGAATTTCTCCATGCATCATTTTTATGTAGCAAGTGACATGTACTTCCATAGTCATTATAATTACTACTTCTCCTGTGCCTCTCAAAGGTCTGACATGTGATACCTGCCAGAGCATTCTGTTCTACAAGAACCGTTTCCCCAGATCACCAATGGCAAAAACTTAATCATCTCACTGCTACTGTGCAATATCCTGAGGACTCTCATCCCTCTCCCTGCATGAAGCAAAGGAATAATGTAGTTTTCATTGCCAGCCAGGTTGTAAATGGCCCAAACCCAAAATCCCATTTGGTGTTCTGCTGCCTTAGGCTACTTCTGGCATGGATTCTCTTAGGTCAGGAAACACACTCTAATTGTGTATTTTCTATCTTAATACATAGAAGTTCTATAAAACTATTAAAGATTAAGGAATTCACCATGTACTGAAACTTTTTCAAGCGACTGATAAAGAAATGAAGTCTAGATTGTATTTGTAAGTAACAGCAAGGTCAAAATTTAATGCTCAAATCTAAATAAATTATTACAAAAAGCATACAGAAACACACCAAGAGAGAAACATCTTATGACTTAGTGGCAATATTTGGGGAATTCAGAGCTACTTCAGTGTTAAGAGAATTACTGTCACATTGAAACATACTAATTGATCAAAAGAATAACAATTCTCTGATACTGAAAGGTCTCTAGTAAAATTCAGTATCTAATAAGCAAACAGCCTCCTAAGCGAATAAGAAGAACACATTTTTACTAATTTTAGTTATCTCAGACAAACAGGTAAGCTTCCTGTTTAGTGGAAACATCATGAAAGGCATGAAAAGACAAGCTTGTCCACTGGTCCTATCATTCTTTAGTGCTGTCCTGTCAGTCCCAGCCATTGCTATGAGGATGAAGAAGAAAGGAAGATAGTTTTAAACTGGAGAACAAGTGGTAGGGACCACAGGTCCAACAGAATACTCTTTGTCTATTTGGAAATCCCAAGGGAACATACTGGAACCTAAATCCAGAACTAGAATTCAGTAAGCTTGGTAGGTACACTAACACAAAAGCCAACAGTCTGTGTCTACACAAACAGCACTGAACTGAAGTTAAGGGAGAAAATTGTCCCCAACTAAAAAAGTGATGTATGGAGACCACAAAAGAAATCTATAGTGGATAGGAAAAGATGTCATATTTAAGTGATATTACATTCAAATATTACATGCTACATGACAATATGAAAAACTGTATTTTCTACTTGGAAGTAAAGATTAACAACACATTTTTATTCATAAAAAATAGATAGCCAAAAGTTTTTCTCAAGAATGAATCATGAATTATTTAAAACCTTATTTTAAAATTCAGATAAAAACAAGGAAATAAATATCCAGAATATGAATCATGGAGAGCTATTCCAGCCAGATATTAAGGCATATTTCATGATATCATATATCCCTCAAACACAAGATACATGAAACCAAAGAATGAGCTAGAGTATAAATCCAGATATTTCTGAGAAATAGTTTATAGAAAGAATTCTGCAAATGTTCATGGAAAGATCAATTATCTATTGAATGAAGGAACAACTAAAGTAGGCTTTGGCTCTTGTGTGTGTGTGTGTATGTGTGTGTGTGTGTGTGTGTGTGGTGTGTGTGTGTGGTGTGTGTTTGGTGTGTATGTGTGGTGTATGTGTGTGTTTATATGAGTTTTAACCTGTGCTAAATATAAATCACATTGCTTACAAAGCCAAGATCCAAATTACCTATAAAAAAATTTGACAGTGCTTTTCTTGATCTAAAAGGCAGTGGTTGCAGTTTCCTTAATACATAGAGAGGTTGATAAAGAGCTGAAAACTATAGGAAAAGATACAGAAGGGATACAAACAAAAGATTATTAAATATTAGTCATACAAAATCATGTCCAGCCTTTTTACAATAACAGAAACACATATTAACCTACAGTGAAAGCCTGGTTTCTCATATTGCTATTGGTAACAAGTTTAAGCGCAGTTGAGAAAATCAATTCATCTATGGACATGGAAATGGGGCCAACACCAATACAGAGGCATGCTGAGTCTATACCAAAGTTGAAAATACCCATGCCCTCTGATATTTTGAGAAAAGCAATGCTAATATTCATTTTTGATATGCAAAATGACATGGATACAAACATATGAACTTGTTACTATACTTAAACAGTATAAATATTGAGTAGTGATGGCTGATTCCATGACTGAGGACTCATCTGCATACACAAGACTATACCAGCAGCACTACAAAGGAATCTCTGCTTATTATGATGTAATTGTGCTGTGAGGAGAAAGCCTACACTCCACTCTCAAGTCTCCACCCTAGCTTCAGACTGAGTTGCTGTACTCCTCTCTTCCCAAAAAGAAGAATTCAAATGAGATTTAGTAATAGGTCAGTCAGGAGTTTAGTTAGAGCAAGCAAGCAAGAATTTATTCTTTAGAAAAAAGAAGATAGAGCTGAACAGCAAAGCCAAAGTTTAACACTTAAGACAGTTCTCCCATCTCTGCTTTCATTTCTGTGTTTGCCTCCAGACTTTGAGCATCCTAGAAAAGAATGTGTTCTTTTCTGAAGCCTATTTTACCCAGAATTTACTTTTTTCCCTGTAGGTATAAAAGATGCAAGAAGAAAGAACATGAATTTGACCAGGTAGGGATGTAGGAAGGCTCTGGGAGGATATGGAGGAGAGGAAAAATATGATCAAAACATATTTTATAGAAATGTTAGGTAAAAACAAATAATAAAAATTACTTTTTATAAAAGAGAGTATTGCAAGGGTTTAAATATCTCAAAATTGAAAAGTCTAACAGGGGATGTTCCTGAATCTGGTTAGAACTGACCTGTCTATCTGATTATGTAGTCCTACTCCAATCTGTATATTGATGGCTAGTTGAGCAGAACAGTTTTTACAATAGTTTCAGGGCCCTAAACAGGCCTAACCATTGCTCTTCATGTCCTTTGGGAAGCCCTCCCAAAGCTAACATCCTGCCCAAGAATAGGAACTCTAACATACATTGTTAATTGTCAAAAATCAATATGCACAATGATAGGTGTCATTCAGGTAAAATAGGTTTTTAAACAGCTATAGGCTATTGAGATGGCTTATAAGGTAAAGAGCACTTGAGGCCAAGCACAAGGACCCAAGTTCAATAATCAGGGCCCACCTGGTAGAAGAAGGCTGTCCTCTGACTTCCACACGTGTATAGTGGCATGCGTGCACCCATGCATACACACGTGTATAGTGGCATGAGTGCACTCATTTATACACACGCACACTCACAAATATGCACACAATAATTATTGTAAATTTTCTTTCCAATTAGTTGGAAGAATACACATGAAAGCAGGAAGAGTGGTGATCTCTGGGAAAGCTTGATCAACAGTAAATTTGATGGAAATAGTCCTCATCTTTTAACGTTCTTCTACATAATATGATATCTACTTAGACTGTTTTTATTAAAAAAATAAATATTAAATTGGAGCTGTTGGACTCTGGTTTTTTTCTATGTAGCAATGAGGCTTCTGGTGTCAAGTAGACAGTGGAAGATGAGAGTTAAGTAAGTCTGTTGTTCTCCTCCAGGCCAGATAAGCATTTCAAAGGATAACACACTTCCGACTGAGAAGACCCTTTGTTTACTTACTCCTGAATAGAAAATGATGTCTTCAATTATCGCTCCAACTGTAAACACCATCAGCTTCTCTCAAAATATTTTCTGAATAAATGCCACTTGTACCTTTAGGCATCAAGGCAGAGCATTTTTCAAAGCAGCTGAGAATCTAGTTAGCAAAGCTCAGGATTAGGAATCCACAGCAAAACAAGTAGAGAGGAGTTCTTTAGACAACACACAGGAGAAGAAAGCAACTAACAGGAGACGCTGTGACAAAGTCCTTCCCTGAAGCCAAAAACCTCAGTGAGCACCAGACAGGGCCAAGAGCACTGGCACATTCCAGGGGATTCGATGACAAAGGCAAGTCTTCTTACTTTCAAGGAATATGGAATTAAGTTTAGGACAGAAGAAATGAAATATTGAATAAAAGAAGAGACAATTGTATCCAAATTTGTAATCTAACTAAAGCAATCACTGTGAAAAGCTAAGAAGATTTAAAACAAGAAACAATCCTGAAAGCAGACCCATCAAAAGTAAGCCTTGTACAGAAATAATCTTGTGCAACAAAAATATGATAGTGCCTTCAAAGCATAGAAGTGAGCCCAGAACTAATAAGAACACATCCAGGAGAGCAGCATACTGCCATGCAAGGATAGTGGTGAGCAGAGAGCTAACCGCACACATCCAGGGGAGAAGCAGTTATATGGTTGGCATTCTCAGACGTTGCTTTCAACAGAATGATAAATCACTGCTCAGCCATCCAGGCAGATTAGCCAAAATGAGAGGAAACTTCCAAATCTGTGAGAGCCTGTCTCGGGGATAAGGCAGAGCATGATAGAAGACAGTATCTGAAATCATAGACGTATGGACAACACATATATTTGCTATACACATCCACATCACACACACACATACACACACACATCACATACACACACACCACATACACCACACATAACACACACACACACACACACACACACACACACACACACACACACACACCACAACCACCACGACCAGTTTCAAATACTACACCATTGGATCCAGGAACCAATTTAATTTTGAGTTTTTAAATAAAACCTTTTTCTACTGCTCCAAGCTGATTTCTTCTTCTGTTCACGTGCATGAAGAGCTGCATTCTAGTTTTTGTATGAATTATTATCTATAAAATGCTCAGTGAAACATATTAATCTATGTCTCAATTTAATAGGATGGTGAATAGATAATTAAATCCAACTACTATTTATTAAAGAGCTAATGAAAAACTGAACCTCTGGAGTGGCTGAGATCAATAAGAGATAATTTTTCCAAACTTCAGTGGAGGAACTCATCAATCTACAACTCCTGAACATTTCAGATGGGCTATCTATCCTGGTCACAAAGACAAGATACTACTCACATGATCTTATGTACCTTCCATACCATGCTTCCTGGTATTGAGCTATTTCATTTTCAAGATGCATTTGAAGATGGTTTTGTAGTTTCACTTTCTCAGTAATCTGAAGCATGATTTTTTTCTTTATCTGTGAACCTGTTTTTATGCACCCAGCTTGTCTGCCCTGTCTGTGAGTTTAGGACAGTCCCTGTAGAGTGACTTCAATGGAGGGTTGACTTTACCACTGATAACATGCTGGAGAGGTGGTGACAGTGGGGTGATCTTCAAAAGATTATGACTTTTCTCCATCTGAAAAGAAAACAATTAAAATTAATTCTTATTTTCCATGGCCACAGTTACTTCATAATAGGGTGGATGTCTTCTTATTTATAATACATTGTCTCCATCCCCAGAATCAAGTTGGGAACTACCACTCCCTTTACCTTTTCTGGACTGAATTTCATACAGTAGTTGCTTCCTAGTTTCCAAGATGTAATAGTTTCTTTTTGAGAACCGTACTGTCGTCAAAAGTAGTTTTGCACCATCTAATGTTGAAACTATTAACTGCCTTAAGCTAATATTAAAAATACATTAGTTAACAGTTTTTCAGTTTTTGACGTTTGCAGAGAATGCCACTGCACTCCCCTTGACTTTGAAAATGCCCCTTCTGAATCAGAGAAAATTGTATTTGGTGCCCCAAGATCCCTTGGTACACATCTTGGGAACCATGGTCTAGGATATAAGTACCCAGTCTGAAGGAGTGGTCGTTCAAATTCCCTGAGGAAGAAGTATAATGGAATGCTGTGGTTATAGAAGGAAGTGCTAGTGACTTCAGCATATCCAGCCCCTGATTGAGTGTGGCCAGGATCACTGACCAGATGTCCTGCTTTGTTCCTGATCTCTCTGGGAGGAAGCTGAATGGCCCGTGCGGAAGTTCTGAGTCTCCTAGAATTGTTCTTTGTATCTGTGAGTCCTTGCGCTCCCCCTAGTAAATATTAATCCTTGTATGGTATATTGTATTTGAATAATTCTGGTGATAAAGAGCATTTAAGACACAGGAAAGAAACCAGAGTTGCCAAAGTAGTGACAGGTAGAGTTGATCTATTCAAAGCACAGCCATTCATCTTGATGCAAGAAAAAAATGGATGCTGTTCTGTTTTGCTTTTATTATTTTATGAAATACTTATTTACTTTAACTATTTTTAACAATTTTATTTTTACTTGTAGGATCATGTCAAAACTAAGAACTAGATATTTTATGTCCACTCTGCATCCAACCTTGCATAAGCCCCTGTTCTAGCAGCCCTTACCAATGTGATGCACTTGTTATGCATGACAAACTCAGATGCCATTGAAAAATTTTTCCAAATTCATAGAATTTAAAAGGGATTGAATACAGATTGTGATGTTAAATGAACCAATGACTGAGTTTGCAGTCTTCCAATACTAAGAGGTCTACTACTATTGACAAAACAGCTATGGTGCCTACATTACTAGTAAAAGTCTAAAGTTAGCATTACAAATCCTCAAATAAATGTTTACTATTTCATTAGTATTTTTATAATATGCTAAAGTCACTTAATAATATTTAGCACTAATGCACTAATTTTGATTTAGAGATTTGAGGGAGTGGATTGAAACACAATACAATCAAAACTGTACATATACCTATATGCTTCAAAATTATTTTAGAGATAATGCTACTATCTGTAAGCTAGCATGAGACTTAAAAGAAAGCCACATGAAATGTCCATTGTGGTACCTTTCACTTTGCAGTCAAGTTCAGATTTGTGGTTTAGTGACTCTCATCTCAGACTTCTTCCTGAGTGACCTAATTATTGGCTTATTTTCAAAATGGCAGAAGATGTAATGGGAATAAAAAGAAACTAGTTGATAGTTAAAATACTTGAGATATGAATTGGAACACTGGTTATCTTTCCTTTTTTAGGAATAAAGCATCTCTTGTTTTCATAAAAAGTCCTAACAGAAAACCCCTCAAAAGAAAAAAGCATCCCTGAACCCCTGCAACTGTTTTTAGCAATTACAAATCAGTCTAGTCATTTTTTTCAATATCCATAATAGTACCCAGAAAAGATATTTCCTTTGTCTGCATTCCTTTTACATGCAGGGAGAAAGACTAGGCATATCTTAGGCATCTCAACATAGAATCAAGAGAACAAAATATTTTGAGCATAATTTGCAAACCCAAATGATATATCAAAAACCTTTGTCTTCTACTGGCTATGAGGTGGAGACCTGGATGGGTTTTGTAAGTGCTGAACTGTCTATTGTGTTCACTATGCCCTCTTCCCAAAAGAAGATGTTCACGTGCTATTCAATAGCATTTAGATTTGTTAAACAAAGCCAAAAACAAATCATCCAAACTGGGACATACTTCTCTTCCTCTTATGAACAATAATTTAGTCAGAAAAAAAATGTTATGATCAAAAGTCCATTAAGAAGGGTAGAGATATTCAATCAACACAGAGCTGATGTGTGCATTTGTGTGTGTGTGTGTGTGTGTGTGTGTGTGTAACTTTTCAACAAATAAAAAATAACATGGTTTAGTTGATATTACATATTTAAATAAAAGTCTTTTAAACCAAAATTTCCAAGTAGAGTCTCATGGCGCTCTCCTCTGGAAATGGAAGGAGAGTGGCACAGAGCCGCTGAGCCTTGACATTCATTTCCTTTGCAGAACTTAACTGAAGTGAGAATTAGAGGCTTTAAGATCACAAAACACCTTTTTGTAAAGCTCACACACTTCAGACTGCTGATCTCTGGAAAGTCTTTTTTACAACACACAAATGTTTTCTGTAAAGTTTTAACTCTACCAGCAAATACCAATTAAACTCTTTATTAAGACAGGTAGCTTGAAAGGCCACTTTTGGAGCCTGGTTAGGATTACAGTCATGGCCATAAAGGACAGGACTTGGCCCAGAGCACAGAATTCATTTCTGTCAATCAAAATAAAAATATTAAAGGTGAATACAGGTTATTCCAAAACAGAAGAAAGCCAATACCAGAGCAATATCATGGAAGCAGGATAATGACAGTTTTATCCTGAATCTTGATATATCTTAAAAAAATTATGAGATTATAGGCTCATTTGCATATTCAATCACTCATTCCTATATTCACTTATTAACAGGTATATTTACTTGAATGGAGTGGTGACCAAAATCAAGACCCACCTACTAGTGCTCACAAGTTAATGAGGAGCCACTGAAAGTAAACACATGTGATTTCTGCCACTTGTACAAGCTCCTTACCTTAGAAAGAAAAGTAGGGCAAAGGAAATAGTGTGAACTGGGAGCCCAGAAAAGACCTCAGTGGAAGGGATGGAAGGACATTCATGGGGATGGGGCAGAGGCTACCCAGATGACTATAAGGAAGTAATAAAAATGGGAAGCACTTGAGAGTTTTAAGAACAGAATAATAACACAATAAACTGACCAGAGAGGTGCTATAGAATAGTCCTTTTGTATTCTGTGAATATGTACTACTCTCATTGGTTAATTTAAAAAAAAAAAAAAAAGCTGATTGGTCTATAGCAAGGCACAATAATGCAGGATAGCCAATTAAAAATGCTGATGAAAAGGAGGATGGAGTCAGAAGATATGCCAGTCAGCCACCAAACAAGCAGGATGTGCAAAAAATGAGGGAACAAGCCATGCGTCAAATGGAAAGACATATATAGAAATATGCATGAGTCAAGTATAAGAGTTAGCTAATAATAAGTCTGAACTATTGGCCAAGCATTTACACTTATATTCAGCCTCTGTGTCAGTTATTTGGAACTGAGCGGTTAGAACAGAGATGTCCATTTACCCAAGGAGACAAAAAAGAAGCTACATAATCAGAGCAGAGGTGTGGAAGCTATCTTGTTTGGAGATACTGAAGTCAAGACAAAACTAAGGAGGGCCAGACAGGTGAGAGTCAAGGCTGGGGCATGTCTATCACAGGGAGAACAGATAGTCATAAGTCCATCCCAATCAGATGTAAGAACGACAATTAAGAACACAGAGATCTCTGGGGATGAGTACATGGACAGTATTTGGTTGAAATGAAAGGAAATTCAGTAGGGCAAGGAGTTACTAAGCGTGAGCAGAGCTTGTTAGGCATTTAAATACTCTCAGATATTGTATAAGTATTAGCTCAGCTTTCCTTAGACATGCTCAGAACATCTATCCTAACTACTGTTGCATTATCTAATACAAAGCTTGGCTTATAATACAGTGTTGTTTGCCTCCTGTTGAAAAGTTAAAAATTCAAAATGCATTTTCTTACTAAATGATCTATCAGATCTGTTCCTGTGATCAATCACATGCACAGGCAATTGCAGGGCTTCTGGGAACAGAGATGTCTTAGGGAAGAAGAAAGGAGGAATGCCCAGCTGGATGCAGAGGAAGCAGGATATGTAGGAGGAGAGGTAAAAGTCACAAGCCATGTGGCAGCATGTACGCTAAAATGAATGGGTTAATTTAAGTTATAAGAACTAATGGGACAATCCTAAGCTAAGGCCAAGCTTTCATAATTAATAAAAGTCTTTGTGTCATTTTTATGAGCTGGCAACCCTAAGAAAAATCTAGCTAATTTCTTCTTCCAAAACAACCATAGTGTCTCAAGTGGACAGTATCAGTGGGCATAGATCATGTGGAGTGTTTTAAACAGTACCCAAGATAAATGCTCCTTCTTGAAATACAGTCCTTTACTCTAATTTTTAAACAACTATGGTTATGGTTGTGTTTTGCACAATATATGTGAACAATTTCCAATGGTACATTCTTTGTTACTTACGCTGCACTAAATATCATAACCTATATAGAAAGTCAACCCAGGGAAACTACAGTTGTAACCCTCTGCCACTATCACACACAGCTCTGCTAAAGGCTATGGTTTGAGAGGAAGTTCAGAAAGCAGAGAATGTTTGCAGTTCCTCTGCCTCCCAGCATGGATCCTGCAGTGCTAGGCATGCATAGATTAAACAAAAGATACAAAAAGTAAACAAGCATAAGAAATGGAGTGGGGAGAGGAAGGGAAGAAGCCCAGGAGAATGCTGCTTGGCTTATAGTCAGGCTATTGCTGTGGGCAGCTAGGGTTCTATCATGCCTAAGACCTGTAAACAACTATCAGAGTACATTTTATAGCTGCCACTCCTGAGCGGCAAAAAGGTAGATATTTATGATCCATCTTTGTCATGATTGTGCTGCATCAGAAATAGATATGAATGCATTTGAAATTTCCTAAAGTATCATAATGTATAAATAATAATAAATTCACAGTGCACATCAGTTTTCATGATCAAAATCCAAGCACTCCTGAACCCATTGCCAGTAGGCAGAAAAAGATGCATTATTCTTTGTCTCAGTTAGGGTTACTGTTGCTGTGAAGAAATACCATGACCTCAGCAACCTTTACAAGGAAAGCATTGAACTGGGGTAGCTCACTTACAGTTTCAGAGGTTCAGTTCATTATCATCACAATGGGAGCCTGGAGATGGACAGGTAAACATGATACTCCAGCTGAGAGTACTACATCTTGCAGGTAATAGGAAGTTAAACAGTTACCCTGAAGGAAGCTTGAGCAAAAGAAACCTCAAAACCCACCCTCACAGTGACATTTTTCCTTAAACAAGGCTATACCTTCTCTGATCACGTCACTTCATGGGGAGGGCATTTTCTTTTAAACCTACACATTCTTCCAATGTTAACTGCTGATATCAACTCACTGCTAATATTAGCTCATACATTACATACCAGTTGGCAAATGTCTATCTATCTACCTGTCTATCTATCTATCTATCTATCTATCTATCTATCTATCTACCTACCTACCTACCTACCTACCTAGCTTATAGAATGTCTAGAGATGGTTACCGATGCACTGTGGAGTTCAAGCCATAGAGTCAGAGTTGAGCTTCAGAAGGAAAGTAAGGGACTGTCAAGGCTGTAGAGACAAAGGGAATGGCTACATGTCAACAGATGAATGGGGAAACACATGCAGTAGCAATCTGAACAGGCTGTGTCAACAGTTTGGACTAGCTGAGCTGGATCCCTTGAGAGCAGCAGGGAGTTCTCTTGTCTATAGATGGCTTGATAGACACTCTGTGGTCAGAAGACAGATTGGTAGGTGCTATCATCATTGTACTGTTTTATGGAATTCAGGTAAGGGTGATATCCCCTTTCCTCTGTCTGCTATGTTCTGTACATTCTCTGACCTGTCTTCCCACATAGGATTTTGATACACCATGTACTCATAAGGTTCCAATTAACTTTGACAAAATTTTATGGTTTATAGCTTCTTTTTTCTATTTTAGGAATAAGTTACTTATCAGTCTATGCCTTGTGGGTGGTTCTGGACAGATGGTTTATGTGTCCAATTAAGTACAGGGTTATCCTGCCTGTGCTTTAACTCAGAATGAAGTTAAAGCCATTTGTAAAACTGAGGTCCCCAAAGAAAGGTATAGCCTGAAAACCACCGTATTATACAATACATGTATCACAGCATGATCTTAGCATTCCACTTAGAATTAGCTGGGAATTGTTTAAGCATAATAAGTATAAGCACAAATAAGTACTTGACCTTTTTACCTATTTTCATGTAAATTTAAAAAATTAACTACTATGGCTAGAGAAAACACAGGTGGTGAATTTGGAGAATTTTGGCAGTTTTAGCCATGAACCATGACAGTCTATAAAAAAAAATACGTCCATTCAGAGCTAAACAATAGCATCTTGTAGAATTTGAGTTGTAACTGACTATAATGTTTATCACACAGGCATAATTAGTATAATAGAATAGAAATGTCCACACATTCTTTATTTCTATAATGACATCAAGTCTTATTTTTCCCTTTTAATCCAGAATAACCTTGGTGACACTCTTGACAGGTAGAATGTAATAGAAATGGTATTCTGAGACATAGGATATAATCCTAAGAAGTCCTGTAGCATTTTTCATCCATCCTATAAGAGAGCTCACTCTCAGAAGCCTGAGCCTTATGAAAGAAACCCAACTACCTGGAAACCATTTTTATATGCTGTGTGGTTATTCCATCCCAGAGTTTAGGCCTCACTTGGTCATTTGGCCACCTCAACCAAGATGGCATTTGCTTTATTAAGGCCATACTGAACCCTCCGTGTCAGTTCTTCTGCTAGATAAATATTAGCATGTGACTTTAGCCAGCAACACAGACCCTAGGCATCTGACCTGACACTGCCTGAATTCCTAACCTTCAAATACAGAATACACTGAAAGTTTGACTGAAGGCACCAAGATAAATTGATTCTTACCTAATCTTAGACAACATCAGAACTGAATCTGGAGGGATGCTGGGCTATTGTAAGATTATTGCTCAGCACCACTCAATTTGCCCAGAATCAACCAACTTCAGAAATTTCTTTTCTATCCCCAATTTTATTGTTTATTATCTAAGAATAAGGAAATGTTATAGCTACAACCCACAGCTGCAGAGAAACTAGCTAGTAGGAAGATCCTAAATAAGATGCATAGATCTCCCTGGGAGGGAACAATAGATAAGATATCCTGTGTAAATGTTGGGAGGGTGCAATAGAGGGGATGGGATGAGAACATAAGGGAATGGAATGGTTGAACTGGAACAGGAACTGAGTGGAAGAGCAGTGAAAGAGATACCTTGTTAGAGGGAGACATTATGGGGTAATCCACAAGGATGCGCCCATCCTAAACTCATAGGAGTAGTGGAGACTGTACCTGAACTGTCCTACCCCAGTAATCAGATTAGAGAATACCCTGTCATCTTAGAACTGATGAAAATGCAGTAATCCACAGCCAAGCATCATGCCAAACTATGGGAATAGTTAAAGAGATGAGAGAGTGATTATTTGATCATAGTGGAGAAATCCACAGAGACAACTAACCAAGCTAGTGAGAACTTCAGACCAACAGATGTGGAGTCTGCATGGAGCTGGACTAGACCCTCTTGCATATGGGAGACAGTCATGTAGCTTGGTCTATTTAAGGGGCCCCTGGCAGTGGGATCAAGATCTATCCCTGGTATGTAAGCTGGCTTTTCGGGAGCCCATTACCTATGGAAAAACACGTTGCATAGCCTTGATGCAGGGGATGTGGATCTTAGAACTGCCTCAGCTGAATGTACTAAGCTTTGCTGACTCCCCATGAGAGACCTTACCCTTTTGGAGGCGGGGCTGGACTGTGTTGGGAGTGGGAAAGGCTGGGGGCAAGGGGGGGTGTGGAAGGATGGATGAGAGGGGGATCTGTGGTGTATATATAAAATAAACTTTAAAATATCTTAAATTTAAAAAGGGCAGGTTATAATAATTTGCCTTGCTTTTGAAAAGTATCCATTAGCCGCAACTGTGTCATCGAGCTTGCATTTAGGAAAGTGATGTGTGTTTTTGTCCATGTTCCTAAGCTTTGGGTTGGATTTTTATACTTAACAGGCTGGCCTCTGGGGATCATTCTGTATTTCCTTTCTGTGACTCATTTAATGAAAAATAGGAAGAGGTACCTGGGGAGACTGTTCCTGTCTCACAGTCACTTCTTTTACTTGTTGCTTCCTGGGTTGACTCATTTAACTTAACATACAAATACAATAGGACTTTCTCATATCCAGTACTGACTGTACTTTAACATAAACAAAATGGTCCTCCTTCCTTGGTCATTTAAAAAATTATAGAATTTTATTTTATTTTTTTACTTTCTCAGATTGTTAGTAATTTTTAATTTCTAAACAAAGTTCATTCATGAAAATCAAGGAGATTTTTCCAGCTTATTTTTCACCCTTTTGCTACAATCTGAAATTGAAGAAACAATAGCAAGAAGAAAACAATCATGAATGATTTGCTGTTAGAAAGAGATTTATTTCTACCTAAAACTGACAGGAAGAACTTATGTCCTACCCACAGGACAGAGCTGAGTTTCCAGATGTTTTAAGAACTCTCCAAATTAACACAGGACTGACAAACCCAGATCTCTGCTGATAATTGTGATTTCATCCCTACTCTTTTATGTGTCCCTAAACATTGGCCAAAAGACTAAGCATTAAGGTTTAAAGTGTGTGTGTGTAGGGGGGGTTTCCACTGGTCTATGAATAATGATTTCATTACAATGATTTATGAAACTCAAAATTCATAGCTGTCCTGCCTCTGGATGGGTACTTGGAAAGATGCATAGGAGAGAATTCTGCTGACATTTGTTCCACTGGTAACATTTATTATACTCTGTGGTCAGTTTAGTCTGTTCTCATTTCTGTCTCTCTAGGCTTTTAGAAGCATCTCATCAATTAACTGTTATCTTAAGTATTCTAGTCAGAATGTAAAAGCATAAATCCATCAATAAACCTTTATTCTTTAGGACTGCAGCTGGTAGGAAAGATATGGATCATATATAGACCAGCATCGTGGAAAGGGTTATCATTTATACCTCTCCATCATAAAAATTATACTTTGAAACTCCATGGAAATACTGATCCATGTTAATTCAATCCCACGTTTGAATATTGACATATGTTCTACACTAGACTGGTCATATAAAGAAGGAACAATCAGGGCCACATTCCTGAGATGCCTAAAACTGGTATTGCTCCTGGCTCATTTTTCTAGTATATTCTCCTAAATACTTTAATGTAACCCACAGTGTCTCATATAATTTAAATTCAGAAAGCTCTCACATATATGCTCCTCTTATGGGCCTTTTCTCTTGATTTGTGACTTTCATTCACATTGCTATCTTAGTTTACTCAGGTTACCACAATGAAATACTATAAGCCTGTAGCTGACAACAGAAATTCATTGCTTACAGTTATAGATCATGTCCAAGATCAAGCTGGTGACAGATTTGATCTCAGGAGACAGTCCACTTCATGGTCCACAGAAAGTACCTTTGTCTGTGTTCTTATATGGTAGAACACATGAATGGTATTTGGGGGCCTTTATAAAGAGAGCTAACATCATTTGTAAGTGCTCCACTCTTATGACCAAACAATGTTCTAAAGGCCCTATCTTCTAATATCACTACCTCAAAAGTTAAGATTTCTACATGATGATGAGGGGGGAGATAGGGGCTAAACACAGAATAGTGCAATTATTATATGGGAGATTTAACAACTTCAGAGGGAACAGAACAAATTATTTTCTACTTGAAGGGAAGATGCAGACAGAAAGAAAATGATTGCATGCAAAAGAGAATATTGACAGTAATATTTCACAAGGCAAGCAAAAGACACTGATGGTGTCCCAAAGCAGAGAACCTCAAGGATAAACAAAATAAACCCAGTAGAACTTTCAGAAATCTGTAAGTGCAATAAAGAAAGTGCTAGGATGTGGTACAATTTTGTGGTGATATTTTGTTTGTGATCTAACAAATAAAGCTTGCCTGAAGATCAGAGAGCCAAGCTAGCTGCTAGTTAACCATAGAGGCCAGTCTGTGGTAGCACACAAATTTAATCTTAGCACTTGGGAAGAGAAAACAGGTGGATCAGGAGTTCAAGTTCAGCCTGGGCTATATGAGATTGAATTTGTCTAATAAGGAAAGAGAGCCAGGTGGTGGTGGTGGCAGCTAATACCTATAATCCCAGCACTAGAAAGGTAGAGACAGAGATATACTGTAACTGGAGTTAGGATCTCAAGTCCATTTAGTCTGAGGATTTGTAGAGACATGATCTTGTCCCCTTTCATTTTGAGGATTTGGTAGAGGTAAAGTCTCTCTAGTGGCTGGCTACTTTGTCTCTCTGATTTTTCAGCACTTATCCTGATATCTAGCCCCAGGCTTTTATTATGAAGACCAATTAGACTCACGTTGCATCTAGCATCCAACTTTGGGGCATGAATTCATAAAAAAAGCCACTTGCTTGTGGCTGTACAGCCACCAGCACAGGCCAGAGCTACAAGCAGCTGGAGTTACTACCATGATGGCTAGGTTTTTCTCTTTTTATCTGAATCCTCATCTTTGGTAGATTTGGTGAGACAATTAGGAATTTCTAAAGGGAGAAATTAGTTGAAAGAGAAATTTTTCCCACATGAAAAAAAAAATGGGAAACACTATTTCAATGAAGGGAGTTAGGTCTCTGTATGATAATACACTGGACAGTTTAAAAATGGAGCAAGTAAGTAAGAAGATAATTAATGTAAATGGTATTTATACAATGTCAATTATAAATATTATCTGTTTAATCATTTTCATCATTTAAAAAGTTGGATAATATGAGTACCAAAATAAAAATTTTAGAAAAACTTGTTAAAAACAGATAATAGAGATATTCAGATCCAGACAGAGGAATTTAAAGGAGAACCAATTTCTCAGCACTGTATTATAAGATTATAGAAGAGCAACCTAAGGTTTTCAAACAGCTAATCTTATCCAGTAACCTTACAGGAACTGCGAAATGATAGATATCCACTGTGTAAGAGCTGAATGGATTCTGGTTCAAATATATTTGAGGAGATTCAAGGAATCAATAGTCTCATATGACATGCATTCACCTTTTGCAATGCAAATGTTAAACTCATGGTTAATGTGCAGTAGAATTATCTTTCAAGACTGGAGAAAGACTTGGTTATAATAGTCTTAGAGTCTAATCCTCAATTACAATGAGGACCTGGTAGAAAGATGAGGCTTAGACCATTGAATAATAAAGTGGGGCTAGAAGTATCTCCCAAGACCAACTTTTTGGAGTGCGAGATTATGCTAATGTAGAAAAGAAATCTCTATATGATGACCAAACCCTGGCTTTATGTCTTGAGGCAGCCTTGAATACTTGGAAGAGAATTGAAGAAGTAGGAAAGAAAACTATCATTTATTGCTGTGGAATCATCTTTCTGTACTCTGTGAATATTTGTTGCTACCAGTCGTTAATAAAACAAGATACTTTGGTAGGTACAATGCCATGTTGAAAAGTGGAGTAGGGCTGAGTCAGCAACCAAAGCTTCACTAAGAATTACAAATATACAATAAGGACAGATTGATATGGATAAAACCTCTAAGCAGGTTATAAGATGTTTAAAAATATATATAGGCTTAAAAGAGAAAAGAAAATGATAAAAAGTCCTTAAAAATAGAGTAATAAAAAAGCCACATAAAAATGAAAATACACCAACATTCTGGATACTGTTTATTATTGTGTTGTCTTTGGGATTTTAACTGCAGAAAGATATTTGATTGTAGGAATTGCTAAGTTAAACCAAAATATATATTTGAAAGGTATCTTAATTTCAAAATTTGGGTCTAAGAATATGTTGCTTTGGAAAAGAGGTATACTTTTGTTTTCACAGAAGATAAGAAGCCATGGATTGCTTCCAAGCTAATATGGTTTGATCTACCAAGACTTCCTGAAGGAACTCTGGTGATGACCATGGCCCAGATGACCCAACATCCAAAACAGGTTCAAGGTAACTGATTATACAAGCTTGTGAACTACTCTATCAATCCACGACCATAATTCTAATTTTCTCAGGATTCCCGTAAGATTGTTAGTGCCCCCAATCAGCAGGAAGTAGTGTAAAAACTTATGTCCAATTCCCAAAATATTGTTTATAAATACTTGTTTTTATTTAAAGGGGGTTGATAATATATGGTTAATAATCATAGTCAATTGCTTTCTTTAAAAAAGGAATGTGGTATAAAAATTATTAAAAGATAGATTATTAAATTTACTTTAATCCAAAAAATAACTCTTAATATCAGAATACTTTATACTGGTATGGAATTTGGCTTATTAATCCAAATTTAAGGTAAATCTTGTTATACTTCATGTATATTTCTGCTCTTGTTTAAGGTATTATGCTTATGTAACTCATTTAAAATTATAATGTATAATTAAAAATGTAGATTAATAATTAATCATTTATGATAATCAAACTTATAGTCATGTTGGTTAATTTTTCTAGGTATGCAAAGATATATTTCAATTAGATAGAAAATCTTCAAACACTTCAAAAACCTAAGGAATATAGCAAGTAAAATGTTTTAAGAACTTAAACTTTTCTAAACAGTGAGAAACATCTGCTCCTGGATGCATCAATTACTTCAAGAGGATAATGGGCATCAAAGAACCTCCATAGGAAATTTATTTCTTTGTAGCAAAATTTAGCCACTGAGGAAGAAAAAAACGCTCTAGCCTGGAAGACTTAACAGTATGTTGTATAAACTGGACATGAAGGACCCATAGGAAAGTGGCTACTGAACTTTTCCAAAGGCAAGATGGTCCATTAGATTCCAGGTTTACAAAAGAAATTGCCAAACATTTGGCAGGATGCAGAGAAAATGACTGATAAACTATGCAACAGTGAGATAATCCTTCAAAATTTCTGCCTTACTGAAAAGTCTGCCAGAGATTCTAGGCCCGTAGGCTGAAAATAGATGCCCTAATGCTCCAGAGGAACTTTGGATGACAGTCCAGACAACAAGATGTCTCTGTTATTTCTAGAACTTTGAAAGTTGCTTACAATGTATTTTTTCTTTACTCAGATGATATATCATTCTGGGACTTTTGACAGAGTTGAAGACTAGATAGTTATAGTTTTACTTAGTTATAATAAAAGGTAAATTAGATATAAAATTTAAACTCACAAAAAGAGTAATTGATAGAGT
Organism: Sigmodon hispidus; assembly: GCA_004025045.1. NCBI lineage: Eukaryota > Metazoa > Chordata > Mammalia > Rodentia > Cricetidae > Sigmodon > Sigmodon hispidus. Next base: position 28,653 of record PVIH01005730.1, on the reverse strand, counting down.
ATTTTCTATAATTTTACTAAATACAAATAGACTAGGTCTTATAACTAGTTATTGCTGGACAACTGTTTTGCTATATATAATCTCACTGTGTTAAAGTTAATGCCTTCCTTGTTAGTTACACAAAAAAAGGAAAAATACTGTCAGATGGTCTTTCTGTACTCTGTAAATATGTGGTGCTACCATTGGTTAATAAATAATATATTTTGCTCTTTGGCAATATATCTTATAGCCATAATCCAAGCAGAAATACAGGAGAAAAAAATGGTGGGTCAGAGAAGATGGTACAAGCTTTCAAGGGAACAAGATATAATAAAGCACAGGTACAGCCACAAGACAGGTGGTGATACATAGATAGATAGAAATGGGTTAATTTAAGATAAATAAGCTAGTTAGTAATAAGCCTGGACCATATATCAAGCAGTTTGTAATTAATATTAAGTCTCTGAGTGATTATTTTATAAGCAGCTGTAGGATGGAGGTACAGCAAGACAGAGAAAAAAATTCTGGATACAATTTACTAATGTTATACAGTTCCCAAAAGAAACCTTCACTAATTTCTTCAGTTTTGATAACTTCAACAGTGAAAATAATGATACCAAATTCAGAAGCTAGACAAATAATAATTAAATCTCTGACTTTTAAAAATGCTAATCCACAATGCAAAAGGGTAAATAGTCCATGAAAAGTAAGATCATTACCCTTAGAGAAATAGATCTGAGATACAAAAAATATTGAATCTGATAACCATGATGATACTGATACTTGGATAAAATAGGTAATTTCCAGAGATTTGAAGAAAAATCAAAATGTCTAGTGTTTCTACTCACTAAACAAGGCCACCTAAAAAGGGATTGTTAGCAAGGTGCTCCTAGAAACAATGATTTGTTTTTTTGTTTTGGGGGGTTTTTCTTTAACCAAAAAATAATCCCAGCAGAATGACCTTTTCTTCTGGATTATGCAGAAGGTGTGGCAAAGGCAGGCATTGGACTAAAGAATATTGATCAACAAAGAACAGACAAGGTAACCCTTTGCCATAGGGAAATACCTTGAGGGCCTTTAGCAGGTCCCATGTCAAATTGGGTTTAGTTGTTTCCTGTCACCATAGGGGAAGCTTCTCTCCAGAGAAGCTAAAAGATTAGGAGACAGGCACTCAGTTTCGGCATGGAGCACAGTCTGCCCAGAACATGGAATTAAAAATTGAAATAGAAGCAATAAAGAAGGCACAAACCAAGACTAAGCTAGAAATAGAAAATCTGAAAAAAAGACCTAGAACCATAGATTCAAGCATAACCAACAGAATCCAAGAGATGGAAGAGAGAATCTCTGGGGCAGAAGATTCAATAGTGGTAATAGATACATTAATTAAAACACTAAAACCAAAAAAGTCGTAATACAAAATATCTAGGAAATTTGGGACACCATGAAAAGTCCAAACCTGAGAATAATTGGAATTGCAGAAGAAGAATATCAGTTTAAAGGCATAGAAAATATATTCAACAAAATCATAGAAGAAAAACTCCCCAACCTAAAAAAGAAAATGCCTATAAAGATACAGGAAGCCTACAGAACACCAAATAGACTAGAACCACAAAAAATCTGCTTGCCATATAACAATCAAGGCACTACACCTACAAAACAAAAAATACTAAGAACTGGAAAGGAAAAAGGTCAAATCACCTATAAAGGCAGACACATCAGAATTCAATAAATACACTGAAAGCAAGAAGGTCCTGGTCAGACATTATACAGACACTAAAAGTGCATGGATGCCAACCTAGACTACTGCACCCAGAAAAAACTGTCAATCAACATAGATGGAGTAAAAAAGATGTTTCATGACAAAACAAGATTTAATCAATACCTAACCACAAATCCATCGCTACAAAAATCCCTAGAGGGAAAACTCCAACCTAGGGAAACCAGAAACACCCATGTAACCACAGACAATTGATAAGCGCACAGAAGAAACTAACCCCCCCCCCAAAAAAAAAGGGAAATGTAACCTACTACCAAAAATGATGAAAAATATTGATCATTGGTCATTAATATCCCTTAATATCAATGGACTCAATTCGCCTATGAAAAGACACACCCTAACATGATGGATACAAAACCAGAAACCATCTTTCTGCTGCATACAAGAAACACACCTCAACTTTAAAGACAGACACAGGCTCAGAGTAAAGGTCTGGGAAAAGACTTTCCAATAAAATGGCCCTAAGAAACAAACTGGTGTAGCCATTCTAATAACTAACAAAATAGACTTTAAACTAAAATCAATAAAAAGAGACCAGGAAGGTCAATACTTATTATTCTCAGGAAAAAATACATATAGACAAAATTTCAATCCTGAATATCTATGCCCCTAACACAAGGGCACCTACATATGTAAAAGAAACACTACTAAAGCTTAAACCTCATATCAAACCTGATACACTAATAGTGAGAGACTTCAATGCTCAAATTCCACCCTTGGATACGTCAACCAGACAAAACCTAAAAAGAGAAATAAAGGTCTAGCAGAAGTTATGACCCAAATGGACTTAGTAGATATAAACCAAACCCTCCACCCAAACAAAAAGGAATATTCATATTTCTCAGCACCCCATAGAACTTACTCTAAAATTGACCATATACTAGGTCATAAAGCAAATATCAACAGGTACAAAAAAAATGGATATAACTTGTTATACATTATCAGATCACCATGATCTAAAGTTAGAGTTCAACAATATCAAGAATCACAGAAAGCTGACCAACTCATGGAAACTGAAAATCACTGAATTGAACCACCTCTGGAACACAGAAGAAATTAAGAAAGAAATCAAAGACTTCCTAGAATTTAACAAAAATGAATCCACAACATGCCCAAACTTATGGGATACAATGAAAGCACTGTTAACGGAAAAATTCATAGCACTAGATGTCTACATGAAAAGACTACAGAAATTCCACACAAGAAAACTACCAGCACAGCTGAAAGCCCTAGAACAATTAGAAGCAAACTCACCTAGAAGGAGTAGATGGCAGGAAATAATCTAACTTAGAGCTTACATCAACACAATTGAAACAAAAAGAACAAATAAAAAAAAATCAATAAATCAAAGAGTTGGTTCTATGAGAAAGTTAACAAAATAGATAAACCCTTATCCAAACAAACCAAAAAGCAGAAAGAAAGAGTATCCAAATCAACAAAATCAGAAATGAAAAGGGGGACATAACAACAGACCCACAGAAAATACAAGAATTACCAGGTCATACTTTGAAAATCTATACTCCACAAAAATGGAAAACCTAGAAGAAATAGACAGCTTTCTGGACAGGTACCATTTATCAAAATTAAATCAAGATCAGATTAAGGACCTAAACAGTCCCATAACACCAAAGGAAATTGAAGCTGTCATTAAAAGTCTCCCAAATGAAAAAAGGCCCAGGTCCAGATGGTTTCAGTACAGAGTTCTACCAGATAGTCAAGGAAGAACTAATGCCAATACTCCTCAAACTGTTCCATACAGTGGAAACTGAAGGAATATTGCTAAATTCTTTTTATAAGGCCACAATAACTTTGATACCCAAGCCGCTTAAAGATGCAACAAAGAAAGAGAATTACAGACCAATTTCCCTCATGAACATTGATGCAAAAATTCTCAATAAAATCTGGCAAACAAATCCAGCAACATATAAGAAAAGTTTTTCTCCATAATCAAGTAGGCTTCATCTCAGAAATGCAGGGATGGTTCAACATATGGAAAACTGTAAATATCATCCATCATATAAACAAATTGAAGGAAAAAAGACATGATCATCTCCTTTGACAAAATCCAACACTCCTTTCAGACAAAAGTCCTGGAGAGATCAGAAATACAGGGATAATACCTAAATATAATTAATAAAGGTGATTTACAATAAGCCAGCGGCCAACATCAAACTCAATGGAAAAAAAACTCAAAAACTCAAAGCAATCCCACTAAAATCAGGAACTAGACAAGGCTGTCCCCTCTTCCCTTATCTATTCAACATAGTTCTCAAAGTTTTATCTAAAGCAATTGTGAGGATTCTTGGCATTCCACATAGCTGAGCCAACTAGGCTCAGGTGGGATGCAACTTGTACGGAGGCACGCCCCTGGGCGTGGCTGCATAAACCCCGAGACACTGTTTATGGAAACACCTCCCTAGATGCATGAGGCTTACAGAGGCATGCCCTAAACTACTATGACTACATAAACCCTTCTCTTAAAAGAGACCCACTGTGCGTGTTCGGGGCCTCTCTCTGTCTCCTGGTCTGTCCTCCCCTGCTTCTGCACCCACCTGGAAACTCTCTTTTAAATAAAATCTCATGTGTGGCCTTGATAGTGTATATTTGCTTTCACATGCAAAACTAACATCAATAAGAAAACAAAAGCAGTTTAAGGGGGTACAAATTGGAAAAGAAAAAGTGAAACTATCTCTATTTGCAGATGACATGATTGTATACATAAGTGACCCACAAAATTCTAATAGGGAACCTCTACAGTTGATAAACACTGTCAGCAATGTAGCAGAATGCAAGATTAACTCAAAGCAATCAGTAGTCCTCCTATACACTAAAGAGAAAAGGGCTGAAAAAGAAATAAATGAATCATCAACCTTTATAATAACATTAAATACTTCAGTGTAACTATAACCAAAGAAGGATCAGATCTGCTTGACAAAATCTTTAAATATCTGAAGAAAGAAACTAAAGAGGATATAAGAAAATAGAAAGATCTTTCATGCTCCTAGATAGGTAGGATCAACATAGTAAAAATGGCAATCTTACCAAAAGCAATCTACAGATTCAATGCAATTCCCGTCAAAATCCAAACACAATTTTTTACAGACCTTGAAAGAACAAAACTCAATTTTATTTGGAATAACAGGAAAGCCAGAATTGCCAAAACAATTTTGCTCAACAAAAGAACCTCAGAAAGCATCACCATTGCCAACTCAAATTATACTATAAAGCTATAGTAATAAAAACAGCCTGGTACTGGCATAAAAACAGACTTGTGGATCAATGGAATCGAACTGAAGGACCAACACTCACTCACTCACCTATGAACACCTGATTTTTCACAAAAAAAGCCAATATATACAATGAAAGAAAGATAGTATTTTCAACCAATAGTGTTGGCATAACTAGATAGGAGTGTGTAGAAAAATGGAAATAGATTCAAACCTATCATTTTGCACAAAACTCAAATCCAAGTGGATCAAAGATCTCAACATAAAACCACCTACACTAAATTTCATAGAAAAGAAAGTGGGAAATACCCTCCAACACATTGGCACAAGTAACCACTTCCTAAATATAATGCCAGTAGCACAGACACTAAGAACAACAATCAATAAATGGGACCTCCTGAAACTGAGAAGCCTCTGTAAGGCCAAGGACATAGTCAATAAGACAAAATGACAGCCTATAGTATAGGAAAAGATTTTTACCAACCCTGTAAGTGATAGAGGAATGATCTCTAAAATATATAGAGAACTCAAGAAACTAGAACCCAAAACCTTTAATAACCCAATAAAAAAAAAAATGGGGTTTAGAACTGAAAAGAGAATTCTCAGCAGAAGAATTACAAATGGCTGAAAGGCACATGAAAAAGTGCTCAACATCTTTAGCCATCAGAGAAATGCAAATGAAAACATCTTTGAGATTCCACTTTATACCTGTCAGAATTGTTAAGATTAAAAACACAGATGACAGCCTATGCTGGAGAGGATGGGGAGCAAGAGGAACACTCCTCCATTTTTGGTGGGAGTGTAAACTTGTTCAGCCATTTGGAATGAAGTATGGCAGTTTCTCAGAAAACTGGGAATCAGTCTCCCTAAGGATCCAGCAATATTACTTTTAGGTATATACCCTGAAGACACACATTTGCACCCCAAAAGCATTAGCTCAACTATATTCATAGCAGCATTATTTGTAATAGCAAGAAGCTGGAAACAACCTAGTGCACCTCAACTGAAGAATAGATTAACAAACTAAACCTTGGAGTACTACTCAGCAGTAAGAAAAAATGATATTCTAAAATTTTCAGACAAATGGATAGATATGGAGAATACCCTCCTGAGCAAGGTATCATAAGCCAAGAAATAGAAGCAAGGGATGTACTCACTCAGAGAGAGAGAGAGGGAGAGAGAGAGAGAGAGAGAGAGAGAGAGAGAGAGATCATTGTACACAAGAACTCAAGGCTAGAACATAGCTAAATGACACAGTACCTCATTTTGCTTTGATGGCCTCTGGCAGGGGTGTGGGTGAGGAAAGACTTGTTTTCTTTAAGGGTCTGGCCACAGGGAGTTTAATTATGCTCTAGTAAGTAAATGAGCAGCATGAATGGGTGTTTCTGTAAATGAGGAGATGGTAAGAGTGGGTATGAATCTGAGAGGATTGATAACTGAGTTTGATGGGTTGCATGATATAAAATCACCAAATAATAAATATATAAGAAAAGAACAGTGCTTCACACCAAAAAAAAAAAAAACCTAAAAGATTAGATTTGAAGAAGAGAGATCTCTTGATTAGAATAGGTGAGAAGACTTAGAAATGCTTTTAATTTGATGAGCTATAACTTACTAGAAAATTTCCAAAGGTAGAGTTAGAGAAGGGTTTTGTTTTTGTCTTTCCAGAAAAGTAAAAACAACCCATATTGAGGAATTTAAAAACCTCTGGGACGAAAAAGCTCTCCTTTCTTTTCCAAAGAAAAAGCCAGGAGTGGAGGCTGAACTGAGCAATATTGGGACCTTAGGGCCTCCTGCCCATGCTCGGGTTGGGGGGGGGGGGAATGGGGAGATGTGGAGAAGAGAGAATGACTTGACGTGGTGGGAGGGGGAAGGGACCTTGAATAAGGATATACAAGGATAGAAAATGTGACTTCTTTATTCATAATTTAAAAAAAAAAGAAAAAGGAGAACTACCCAGAAAAAAAGTACAAAGAAAAAGAAATATTCTGACTTAATATAATATCTAAAGTGTCTAAAATGATGTTGGGACACCACAATGATCATTTCATATGGACTATGATAATGACATTAGCTTACAAACACCACCAAAAGATGGACTTGAACTAGAAACTGTTTAGGACAATTTAGAGGTGGCTACTTGAGGTGATTCATCCTTACAGACCTCTCTAACCAGAACTTGAGACAAGCCCTGCATTTTCCCATTAAGCAGAAACTAAACTACAAATGATAGTTATCTTTCCTAGGACTTACCAATTAACCTGATTTTTTTCTTTTCAGGATCTGCTAAAGATGCTGTCACACACACACACACACAAACACACACACACACACACACACACACACACACACACACACACACATAAATTTAAGAATATGATGCCCACATTCCAAAGAGGGTGGTTGGTTTTTGGTCTTTCAAATGGTTATGGATATTTATCATTGTTTAAAGTAGTTGGTTACAAGTTGTTATTGGTAATGGCTTTAAAAAAAGCTGAACCAAAAAGATTATATTTAGTGTTCTTGTTTTGTAAAAAAGAAAAAAAGGAAATATAGATATGATAGGACAAAATGGTAGATTATTTATCTACTCTGAAAAGAAAAAAGGGAGGATATAAATATAAGATAAACAGGTAGGTTATTGAATCTACTTTTAAAAAGAAACTACTTGTTTTAAATATTGTACATTGGATTGCATTTTTGTATATGGATTATAATTTTTTATATTGCTACAAATTTGAGATTATTTTTGTTAAAATATACTATGCATATACTTCTACTCTTATTCAAAGTATTGTACCTATACATCTCATTTAACAATGTAATGCAAATTGCTAGTCCTTGAAAATATAAACTATTTAGGATAATAAAGAAATGCAGGTTAGTAGTCAGTCATCTATTATAATTAAACTTATAGTTATATTAGGTATATTTTCAAGGTCAAACATATATTTTAGATAGGCAGTTCATCTTCAAATACTCCAGAGATCTATAGAATATAGTATTTAAGATATCTTAATAGCATAGGTTCTTTTTATTTTTATGACAAAGAGACATGTCTGTTCCTAGCAGTGCCAATGTATTTCAGAGAAGAATGATGGGCATCAAAGAAACTCCTAACGGAGTTTACTTTCTTTGTGGCAAAACTTAGCCACTGTGCAAAAAAGTGTCTTTGCCTAGACTACTGACAGTATGCTGTCCAAATTGAACAAACAGGAAGCAAAAGAAAGGACTGCTGAACTTTGCTAAGACAAGGTAGGACAGCCCTTCAGGATATCCTACTTCATAAAAGTCTGTCAAATATTCTAGACCTGTGGGCAGAAGATAAATGCCCCAGCAATACAGAGAAAACTTGGGTGACTGGCCAGGTTGCCAGTTGTTTCTGTCATTTCTCAAAATTTTTGAAAATCTGTTTAATTAGGTAATATAATTTCCTAAGTATTTCTAAAAGAAACTCACAGGAGTCGTATCAGGCTGGGCTCAGGGTAAAGGAGACTGAGGCATCGTCACTTCTGGAAGGTGGATGAATATGATGAGAATAAATTTGTGGACAGCAGTGATGGTCAGGCCTGGCCTGACAAGGGCAAGGTGGATTCATGCTTGCAGCAAGAAACCATGGCAGCTGCGCTCCAGGCGGCTCTGAAAATTCCAACATAAAGAGTCAGGCAGTATTGTCCTGAAAGTGTTCATTTTTAAAGTTCTTTTAAAGCTAACAATATCGAAAAGGCTGTTCAGTCTCTGGACAAGAATGGTGTGGACATCCTAATGAAGTATATTTATAAAGGCCTTGAGAGTCCATCTGACAACAACAGTGCTGTGTTACTACAGTGGCATGAAAAGGCGCTGGCTGCTGGAGGGGTAGGGTCCATTGTTCGTGTTTTGACTGCAGGAAAAACTGTGTAGTCCAGCTGGAATTGAACATCGTGCACAGGAGTGGGAGCAGCTGATACAAAGACCAAAACAACCAAATGCCCACCGTTCCTCTCAGCTTTGCCGTCTTCCTTCCTTTTTCATATCTATAAAGAAGAAAATTACATATCAGGTTCCTTAATGAAAATTAAAATAATATGGAGAAAATTTTGTTTCACTGGGGATGTTTGATCCTTTCATAATCATGTCAATGATATGTATAGCATTCTATAATATATATATATATTCAAGTTTGATTTGCAGTTTTAACTCTTAGGTTTTACTTTATTTTTAACCAATACTGAGAGATCTGATCAAATTTGAAGCCAGTTTCCTAACTCATTGCTAGTCAGAAAGTGGTCTTTATTTTTTAAAATGTGAGATTGGCAGATATTAGCATTGCAAAATTGGATCAGAGCAAATGTATTTCCAGAGCAAATAGTGATTGAGCTCCACCACCAATTTCCAGCTTTGTTTTTTCTTGCCTCCAGATGATGCTGTGAGTGTAAGTGTTCTACTTCCTGTTAGCATTCAATTATCACAGTCTCTCAGTCTCTTTGTGGTGACTCAGGGTCCAGAGCAAGAAGTCTTGCTGTATATAAATGTATTTGCAAAATGTAAGCTCCTGTTTTGCACAGACATCTCATTTTCCTTCTGGTAATACTGTTGGGGGAAAGTACCTCAAGTCAAAAATGGACATTGAAACTGATGTAATTCAAACTCTAGCAGCCTCTAAATGAAATACTACTTTTTTCAGAAATAAGGTAGCTGCCTTAGACATTTGCATAAGTATTCACTGAAACATTTCAAATGCCTAATGATGTCTTCAGTGTTCTTCAGGTAGTAAGGATCTCGGAAAATTTGATTCTGATCCAAACAAATACATATTCTGTGTGTCAGTTCAGTGTTTATTAAGAAAAAGAAATACCACACAGGAAAAAAAATGTGCTTACTTTGTTAGACAAACCAAATTGGTTCTCAAAAACTGACTGGTGCTTGTTAAAAGTTATCATTATGAAGTAGTTCCCAAAACAATGAAGAATGCACATGGCCAAGATGGAATCCACCTGCTCAGTCTTTGAATAAGACACCAGTTCCAGAGTCCCTGACTGAGCTGAGAACTTGTGCAGAAATTCTGTAAATTGCTGTTCTAATACCTGCTTTTGTGTTTTGTTCTGTTTTGTAAAATTATAACAAACTTTAGGAAATAAAATGCCAGTGTTGAATAAAAAAAAAAAAAAGAAACTCACCAAAAAGATATAAGATGTTTAAGTATGAGAAACATAAAAAGATAGCTTTCAATGGGTAATAATACAAGTTAGGATAGAGGGTGAATTAGGTACAACACTCTGAACTCACCAAAATAGGATAAATAATGGAATAAAATCTTTCTCTCAATTTGTCAAATAGTAGTGGACTAGACATTGCTAATGTAGTTCTTGACTGCATATATTGTATATAGTTATTGAGCTTATTGTATATAGTTTTTATATTAGTTATAACCTTTTTTATTTTAGACAAAAGTGGGGAAATGTGATATTTTGTTTGTGCTCTAACAAAGTTTGACTGAAGATCAGAGGCAGAGCTAGCCACTAGTTAGAGGCCAGGCAGTAGTGACAAATATCTTTAATCCCAAAATTTGGGAGGAGGAAGCAGGAAGATCAGGAGTTCAAGGTGACTCTGGGCTACACAAAATTCAATCTGTCAAAAAAAGAAACAAAGCCAGGAGGTGGTGGTGACTTCCACCTTTAATCCCAGCACTAGCGGATGGAGACAGAAATGTAAAATGGGTGGAGACAGGATCTCAAATCCATTCAGTCTGAGCATTGTAGAAACAGGATCTCGCCCCCTTTCAGCATGAGGATTCTGTAGAGTGTTTGGTGTCTCTAATCTTTTAGCATTTACACTGATATCTGGCTCCAGGTTTTTATTATTAGACCAATTAGGATTTGCTCTACATCTGAAGTGACTGCTGGGTATTTGGGAGTTGCTATTCGGATGGAAATTGATGCCTACAGATATACACATAAAGAAGAAAGTGGAGTCAAAATATTAGAAACAGAGCTCAGAGTTTCTCATGTAAGGATCCCAGATCCACCAAATATTCTTTAATGAGAAGGTAGTAATGTTATATTGGGTTTAAATACCTTACCTGTTATAACAGCTGGAAATATGAAGGGAAGAAAAAGACATCCAGGGATTAGCTTGATTTAGAGGACAGGAAAACTGAGGCACAGAGCAAAATGAAAACAAAGGAATATAACTGAAAGCATCAGTCAGAGAAATGTAACATGAGGGCAGCTTCTAAACCTCAAGCTCCCATGGCTAAGGTGCATGGCAACAACACTGCTAATGATATCCTAGCAAAGTATCTGCAGAGGTACATCCTGCACAGTCCATTTCACTTTTTTCTTGCTGTTTCCTTCCCTAGAGAAGAAAGTGACCATTTATATCTTAATATAGACTGCAGCCAGAAAAATCTTAAAATAGTCTCTCTGTCCTCTCTCACACATAGTTATAAAATTATAGCATTGCATAATCTCCTAAATTTCAAATCTTGCTCCCAAGAGAATTACATGATCCATTTCTGGAACCTAGAATGATTTCTCTGGATCACTTTTAGATGAAGTCTGGGTCTGCTACCAGCTCCATCTCTCTTTGTGTTTTATGAGTTTGTCTCTGGGTTTAGCCTGTCAATCTGGTCCACCCTAACTGACTCCAACCTAAAATATGAGGAAGCAATTTCTGTTTTATGAGATCTTTTGTAAGCTCTGAGTTTTAGTTTCCTAGCTGCTTGTTTGTCAATTAGTTAGGCAGGTTTCTCTCAGGTTTTTATCTTCTTTTTTGAAAAAAAGATCCAAAATTTCTCTAATAATAAATTCTTCATAAACTTTATTAAAACTTAAAATATCACGTGACTTGCATAGTAATGTAGTGAGAAATGGCAGAAAAAAATATGACTCTATTTCAGTCACTACAGTAAATGGGTGCTGACAGACTATTTTTGAAATCCCAGGGGCTCTAACAAGCAATGTCTCATCTTTCACTCAATAGAAAGACAGGAAGCCTGTTAGACCTGTAGAGCTCTTGATAGACTGGTTATGACCTCTAGAGACAATCTGTCAATCAGAAGTGATTCTTCTCCATAGGGCCATTGCCATCCAGCAAGAATTTGACTTTGAGTATGAATCCTCCGGTTTCCAATGAGACCTCTGCCATCATCTATTCGACTTCGCCATGACTTTCTCATTGTAGATACACAAGCATCTTTGTGTTGTTAGGTGAAGCAAGGCAGACTGGATACAACCCTCTAGAAACATGTGGATGCAAACAGTTCCCAGGATATTGGGGGGGGGCTCCTACAAAGCATTGGAGAAAAATGAACTGTTACTATCTAAATGGGTAGGAATGCCAAGTAATTTTCTTAATCTTATTGCTAATTACATGCCAAAGCCAGGATCTAGCCCCGCTCTAGCTCACCATCCCACACCACACTTCTCGATTGTGGTGTTAATGTTTCTTAGCATCCAACATGCTTCTTATCACAAAGTGTGACTCACTACAACTTTACCACATGAACAAGAAATGACAGAAAATCCTCATGCTCTATGACTTATGTGGTCTTGCCAAGTAACTTAAAAAAACCAAAACAAGAGTAAGATCCAGGAATGTTTTGAAGTAAGCTCCATCAATTGTATCAAACATACCTGATAAAACCTTAAATGGAATAATAACATAGGAGGAAAAATAGTATATGGTGTTATAACCAGGGAGTCTTAAGTGAAATCCCAGCACTCCAAAAAAAAAAAAAAAAAAAAAAAAAAAAAAAAAAAAAAAAAAAAAAAAAAAAAAAAA
>PVIH01005730.1:0-15806 GCA_004025045.1 Sigmodon hispidus | reverse complement strand
CAAATCAATGAAGCATTTTGGGAAAAAAAAAAAACAGTAAACAGTTCCATTGTGAGAGCATAACAGATTAGGTTCATATAAACCTACATCGCCCGGTCATTGCTCCTAGGAACAGGATGAACAAAACAGCACAAGATTAGGTCAAGTACAGGAGGAAATGATGCTTTTAAGAGAGTAAACACAGACATATGATTGTCATCAGTATAGCACAGCTCAAGTTTTAACGTTAGAAAGATTGCATGTCAGGGTAACAGTAACAGATGTAGCACAGTGAATGCTTAAGCCAGTGTTTAGGACAAGAGCTACATGTTGTACACAATTGTATGTGCCATGCTTTTATATGAACAGTGGACCAGTTGCTTTGTTCAGATTCACATCACAATGCAGCAAGTTACATGTTGTACTTTGACATCACAAGGATTAGTTGTTTCTTTGTTTTTGTTTTTTTTAATTGTATGGGTCACATATTTAACAAAACTATTGTTATGCAAAGTTTAACTATATTCACATCTGGAATCTTGTTAAGCCCCTCATGAAACAGGTCACATAAATCTCAGCTTTTACCATGTTGAGTTCACCTTGCTTAAGCTGCATGTGCTGTACTGTATGTCAGTGTTCAGGATAATCTCAGGTGAATTGATTAGGCACATTCTCAAAAGTATGGGCTTTGAAGAGAGAAAATCCATGAGACATAGAGTCTGTGGCCTGCCATGACACAAAGATACAAGTAGTTTACACACATGGGAAATAAGGAGGAAACCAGGATAAATGAGGATCAAGATCTTTTTAAAATCAATTTCAAGGTGCATAATAGAAAATACTTCATAAAATATCCTAACATGCAACTTTCATTGTCTAATAATATTAGTAGTAAATATCAGGAAATGCAATCAACACAAATGTTAGTCCAGGCATTTTTGTATTTCTTAAAATGTGTTTTGAATAGATTTTACCTATAGATAGTCAAGAAAGACACTCAGAGACCAGAACTTCCATTCTGATTTCTCTGCAATCCAAAAGTATGTGTTTCAAACGCAACAGGCTGATGGCATTGAGAACACAAACAAAGGACTCTAAACACAACTACATGCTAGTGGTGTCTTTAATAATCCACTAAGGGATCTAATAATGCTTTGGGCAATTATTAAAATGCAGGGTATATTTATTCATCATTATCTATAACAGTACTGCTGGAATACAGTCAAAAGAATGATGCACATGGTAAACAATGCTTTGAGGAACTGTGAGAGAGGCTCCAGGAAAAAAGGCAGAGGGCCTTTTACCTCACGTGCATTTTGTTCCCTGGATTGTTCCTGGACATGATTTCATGCCTCCTGTGTTAAACATTTACATTCAATTTATAATACATGTTTATTCTTATCGAATGTCAGAACATAGCTATAGAAACCAATGTGGTCAGTGTGGCCTGAATCCAGATATGACCTCCACCTTGCTTACATGCTTTCACAGATATAACCTATACTATGTGCTAGGCAATTGTGTTTGAATTTATCTATCCTGAGAAAGTTCTAGGAAAAGGCTGCTTTGTTGGTATTTACTATGTGCTTATTGACATTTATTTACATGCTTTTCTAATCATGTTTTTCTAAACTCAAAGAATCTTCCTTGGATAATTGTTATGTTTGTTATATCATTGTCTTTGTTATATTTGTACATAAAAGTACACTAAAACTAAAGTAAGTTCATCTACAGAAGTTTGCCCCATTTATTTAGGTCCTTAGATTCCAGGTTCTGCAGACAAGATCTACACAGGTAGGCTGAAACACTGATAAGTATGAATATTAAATGACCCAAAAATTCAGTAATAAAAGGATGTACATTGCATCCTGTGACATTGTGTCATTAATGAACACAAATCCTCATCCATGGTGAAAGAAGACTCTGACACAAGGCTAACTAAAGAGGTGGAATATAAGGTCCTGTGCAAGTAAATGATTAAATACTTCCCCTAATTATACATTCTCCATACACAGTATACATTAGGACTAGATAGATGCCAAGAAATGTTAAAATAATAAACATATGTAAAAATAAGATTATTTTTGTTCTTTGTGTTGCTTGCTATCTACATTATTTATGTATATAGGAGTAGGGGGAATTAAAAAAAAAAAAACAAAAAAAAAATTAACCAAAGACACAGATGCTCACAGCTGCCCTTAGGGTTTGAAGCTGTGAACTTACATACTGCCAGAACCCGAAGGAAAATATCCCTGTGATGCTAGACACAGATATTAGCAAAACATCTTCCCTTTATTTAGCAAAACTTTAATTCTTGTGCAGAATAATTTTTTTGTACACTGTGAATATGTGTCTTTGCTGAGGCATCTTCTGATTGGTTTAATAAAGAGCTGAATGGCCAATAGCTAGGCAGGAAGAGGTTAGGCGGGGCTTTCCATCAGAGAGAAATGAAGAGAGGAAGCTAGAGGCTAGAGGGATACTAGAGAAGACAGAGAGGAAACAGAAGATGCACGATGGAAGGAGCTTAAAAAGCCTCAAGACAAAATACAGATTAATATAAATGGGTTAATTTAAGTTATAAGAGCTAGTGGGACAAGCCTAAGCTAAGGCTGAGCTTTCATTAATAAGAAGTTGCCGTGTCAATTTTTCTGTGAGCTGGTGGCCCAAAGAAAAATCTATCTACCTCTCCTTTCTAACTTAATGACAACAAAACTGGCTAAGAAAGATACAATGCCAAAAAGAACCACACAAAGTACCAACAAAAGGCAAACAAACAAATGCACTTTTTAAAAATGTATTTGTTGAACTTGATTGCATTTTCTATGAAATATTTCCAGAGCACATGGTCCCTGAGAGGCACCTTCTGGCTAGCTGTGGCTGCATAGCAGATTGTCAGCCTCCTCATTATTTTCTGATACGTTCATCAGACAAGCAGTACAATAAACAAGAAGCCAGCAGCCACTAATGTCCTTCCAGCCTAACAGATTATCTAAGAGAAACACGACAGAAGAAAATCTGCTCAGTGTTTTGTTTCTTTTCAGAAAGGATGAGGCTGAGCTGTTGTTTCCACAGTGCAGGGCTTGGGCGACCACGAAGGTGGTGGAGCGGCGACTGTCCAATAGGCAGGTCCCTCAACAGCTGAGTGAGGACGGTGTTCTTGAATCTTTATCATTTCTATCACAGGATGAGATGCACATCTGCCACTGAGAGAAGTCATGCCCAACTTAACTGTTTTTCCCCACAGACCAGCACCATGGTGGGATCTCTTTATTCCATTTTAAAGTTGCTGGGTAAGAAGTCATTACTACTTCAGCTTGCTCCATTTTAAAAAGGAGAACTTTATTTTTCAAGGCAATTCCTTTGCTTGGCATTTGTTTACTCTCTAGAAAGATGGGGTGCCACTCTTCCAGGAAGAGGCTGCTGTGGTGGCTTGTCCCTAGAATGATGGCTCTGGCTGACAGGAGAAGGCCAGTCAACTTGGGCCTAGGGGCAGACTGACCATTATTACCAAAGCGATCTAGCTCCTGCACAAACCTCAGAACCTTTTTTATGTTGTTCACATAGTGGGGGATAGAAACCCTACATTTTAAGAATATTTTAGATTCTGCACTACTGTAAAATCTAGTAACACTTTTTTTATGTTATGTGACCATGAACCCTGGCTTAGTATTCATAATCAACTTTGGAAAATAGTTTGGATGGAAAGAATTCCAAGATATGAACTGTTAGAACCAAGCTGGAAAATAAAAGCTATCTCCCACAGTCAAACAAATAAAAGTGTTTGAGGGGGGAATGCCTGTCAGTCAACCTCAAACTTCTGGTTAGCTGATGGAGGGAACTTCATTACCTTATGGTCTTTAGTAATCTCTGACTAATGGACATGTTCTTTTCTCCTTTTCACATTATTATCACTATTATACAAATGTCAGAAAACAAGATGAGTAAAATCAAAACAAACAAACAAAAATGCTCATTTTCATGTCACCTGCAAGGCTGTTGTTTATCCCAAGATGAAACTGAATGCCACCTTCCCAGCCACAGGCATCGAGAAGCACATTGATGTGAATGATGAGCACAAACTTCATACTTTCTGTGACAAACAGAAGTCACTGCTGATTCTCTGGGACAGGAGTGGAAAGGTAATGTGGTCTGAATTAGTGGTGGGAAGGAATAATAAACAAGGTTTCCCTGTAACAGGAGATTTCTGACCCCATCTGGACCAGAGGTCTAACCTGTCCACAGCTGCTTTTCCACCAAAAAATGACTCAGACGCTTATATTGATTTCATCCTGTTTGGCCTATGTCTCAGCCACATTGCTAGCTAGCTCTTTCATCTTAATTCAACCAATTTTTATTAATCTGTTCTGTCACGTGGCCTGTGGCCCATGGCTCACCTGTATTCCTACATATTTCTTCTTTGGCGGCTGGATAGAGTCTGTCTGGATCTGCTCTCCTCCTACCTGAACCTCAATTTCCCCACCTACTTCTTCAGTGCTGGGCACAAGCCAAAACAGTTCCTTTATTTACAGAATGATATTCACAGCATACAGATGAACGTTCTCACTTCACTTCCTCATGAAGCAAGCTGTCTTGAGGCACTTCAGAGTGTTCCTGCTGTTGCCTAAGTGGCATTCTTGCTATAAACTGAGAGGAATAGAGGAAGTACAAGTCTGCTTGGGATGCATTGCAGACCCCAGTCTGAGTGTTCCCAACTTAACTATTAGAAAAAGCAGAGGGGCGGTCTTGGACTGACAGATATTACTATGCTTTGTCATCTGGGGTCCACTGAGCTAGCACAATCTGAAAACTTTTCAATCTCTCTACAGATGATGTTCACCAATTTGTCAAACACCCTTAAACCAAGAGGGTAAGAAGGCCAGCATTCAATGTCTCCTTATTCCATGTGTCCTACAATACAAACATTGCTTTGTTGCTCTGAAGAAACAATAGACTAAGAAAAGAAGAAGCAAGCTGCAGGTAGAATGTGCTAAACTGCTAAGCTTTAGGCCAAGCGAATAAAGGAAGTCAAAGAAAAACTTTAGGAACAAAATGCCAAGAGACATAAGCTGTCCTTCCAAAGGGTATCTACTTCTAAGTCTGAGTCCAGTCAAAATGGGTCTTTATGGGGAACAAATAGACAATGTAAAGCTGGCCTCATCACATGTCTCTACTATGTATATTCATATCTTTTTCCTTTTAAAGGAGATGATAAAATACTGTAAGCCCTACTGAGCAGATACAATACATATACCTGATATATTATGAAAGTACAGTTATATCATTTTTAAGAAATGTTATAAGTCTGACTCTTACAGTAAGAAATTTCTCCTTATTAGTATGGGATATCTTCTGAGTAACATAAAACTAACTTGCTCTCTCTCCTTCTCTTCCTTTCCTTCCCCCAACCTCATATAATTTTAAGATTTGGTAAAGTCTCCAGGTTTTTATTTAGGAATTCTGGTACAAGCTTCTAAATGAACCATTGTACCACCTATGTCACTGGGAATTAGGCTAAGCTTGTGTCTCCACATGGATTTTTGAGTGTTCATAACACATGCATTTAAATATTTCTTCTTTGTTTCTTAATGATAGTTCTGATTACATAGATCAGGTTTGCCTTATATTTATGATTCTCTTGCCTTCCAGTCACTGTGTCCTGGGTGCTGGAATCACTACTGTGCTCTAGTATACTTGGTTTTGCATTTTCTTTTTAATAATTAATTTAGCATCCCACAGAACAAAGGCATATTTTGCTTATCTTAATTAAAAGCACAGGAATTATTAAAAATTTATATATTTGTTTTATGGAAATGACTTCTCATATTGTAGAGAAGATGAACATAACAAGATGTGATGAGGTTCAAAGAACTTTTTCCAACTAAAATAATTTGTATGTTGAAAGGTTTATGATGGGGAAGACAACATCTTCTTATGATTCTATAGGAATATTCAAAACTTTCAGAAACATCGAAGATAAATGTACTTCTCCACTTTGCCAAAAGTGGGTGAGTGGGTGTTAGTTTCAAAATATGGAAGATACAGGAAGAGAAATGCTCAGAAAAAGAGTTTTTCATAGAAATAGGCCATGCTCAAGTCTGATTCTGTTGCTCTCAGAGTCAGAAAGTGAAAAACATCCTGAAAATCAAAAGTTGGCCCAGCACAAAGGGAGCCCTGGTTATGATGGCCTGGGCACCATCACTAATGCATCATTGGATACTCATCCCCACCTTTGCAATGCTGTGATGGCCTAGGCACCACCACTTATACATCATTGGATAAGGTGGGTTGTTCTAGTAGCAGCAGTTAGTCACTCCCTGGGAAAGTTTTTCAGGATTTGATGCTTCTAATACATCCAGGCACACTTTGACCTTCCCTCCCATGAAACACACACCAGAAAAAAAGGATACCCAATGGCATTCTTCAGGATGGTAGGCCAGGCAGAAAATGAGTGAATTTCAGATGCCTTATCCTGGAGGCATATCCACCTTTAACAAGGGTAACATATTTTCCAGAATGCATCTTCCATTTTTCCAGGCTGCTAACAACAGAAACAGTGAATTTTCCCTAAGCAGAAGCAGATCCATGAAGCTGAGGATCCCAGCAAAGCAAATTTAATTACACAAATGCGACAGAATACCTTTTAAAATCTAACTCAATAAAGGCCTAGGTCCCTTCACTTCAATCATTGTAACAGGTTTTTGTGGCTCACAGCATTTTGGTGGATGAATCATTCCAATTCTTTGTTTCTTTAAAATAAATTAAACTTGGATCTTCCACTTAGTAAGCCCAAGACAATATCCAATATTCACCCTCACTCCCCCAATACTGGTTAGATCATATAACATGCAGAAATTTGTTTTTGATATATCATAAGAAAAATAAGAAAAGTACCTAGGGATTATCCCTCATAAATGTCTTTCCACTGGCCAGAGTGTAGCCCACTATGCTTACTGCTCAATTTTCAAAGGCATCTATGTAGCTTCTCTGTCTGTAGGTCCCAAAGCTCATGAAGAGCCTGAGGGATTGAGTTTGGATATTTCTATGTAGTCTAGATTACTGCCTTTCTATCAGGAGGATTAAAAGGCTGTCTTCTGTCTGAGAAAAATGAATTGATTTTATAAAAGTGGGGAGGGTTTCTTGTTTTCTGTCCCCTCATTGAGAAGACTTGAACAAGACCCAAAGAGAGATTCAGCCTGTGAAAGTGACCAAGGAGAAGATAGGCAATGTCAATTCAAAAAAAAAAACCATAGGTCTTATCTCAAAGGGAGTGAGGCCATTTATTATAAATAATCATAGTCAGGAACACAGGTTTAACTTACCTCAGATTCCATGCCCCCACAAGATAACAGTTTCATAAAGTTTTTATAGTAACATAACAAGGAAACTCATAAATCATGATACTTTTCAGATATAATTGTGGTTCCATCAGGTAGGCAAGTTATAACAAGTAGAGAAACCTCTGCTGTAGGCCTCACATGCTACTGAATGGCATCTTTAGCTTTGGGGGTTGTGGAAGATAGGACTGAGTCCATACATTACCAAATTATCACAAGAATGCTAAGTCACACCCTTAGGTGAGCTACCTAGGGGCCTAAAACTGCTCAGAATAATTTGGCTCTGGACATGAATCATTCCACCTCTCCACAATCATTGAGATTCTGTTCGGTTGCATTGTGGATATTGGTGTGGCATTTTTTTTCTAGGCATGTCAATTAACAATACACTGGTTTAAACACCAGTGGGTTATCCAACAAAAGAAAATCAACCCATAGGGCCTGGGGTTCTACCCCTTCATCTATTCTGCTTACTCACATCCATGATGTCTTTTTTCTACTTCCTGATTGATCACTATCAAGTTGTCCTTGCTCTTTTGGCCCCACATATTCACATGTTAACAACAGTGCAAGCTAGAAGCTGTTGGTCCCACTTTGATATTGCTCAAGGTCCTCTGGTTGACCTCATGATTGCCTGCTCCTATGTAATATCTGCTGTGGTGACAAAAATGGAGCAGAGCCCTCAAGGACAGGGCTAAACTTCAAAGTCTCTATATAAATGCCTTAGTATTTACATGTAACATATGCATAGAGTCCCACACATTTCATTAGTTCTGTTTTCGTTTTGTTTGCTTTTGTTTTGTGAGACAGGGTCTCTTCTGTAGCCTAAGCTGGCATGGAACCCATTATGTAGACCAGGCTGGCTTCAAACTCATCATGAGAATCTTTTTGCATTGTCATTCTGAGGACTAGGATTTTAGACATGAACCATGGTGCCAGACTTTATCTATATACTTTAAATTTTATCTAGATGATTTGAAATACCTAACAATGTTAATTCCATGAAAATCATGGTCATAATGTAGTGTTAAGGGACTAATAACAAAAAGAAAGTATTTGCACATGTTAATCCCAATGATTGAGAATATGACCCCCTACAACAATTTAAAGCCAGATTTGAAGCAAGCTTTAATTAAATACTGGCCAGGTGAATGGTCTCTGACCAGGTTAATCTCTGGTTCCCCAGAAAAATTGTCCTGAATCAAGTTTTGCAGCATCTTAAGTATTTCCTATTAGATACAA
This sequence comes from Sigmodon hispidus, assembly GCA_004025045.1. Lineage (NCBI taxonomy): Eukaryota > Metazoa > Chordata > Mammalia > Rodentia > Cricetidae > Sigmodon > Sigmodon hispidus. The sequence goes on along the minus strand of PVIH01005730.1, from coordinate 7,251 downwards.
ACAGACGCAAGTGTACAACCTGACATATCTCCAATTTACATCAATCAGGGGCAAGCCTACATTCTGATGTATTCGTGCCTGTAAACCTCACATCCACAAGTAATCAAGCACATCTGGTACAAATGGTCAAACAAACTTGTTTAGGGGAGTGAAAATATGGTTTGTCATCTCCCTTAAACAATAACCTCCAACATTTTAAGAACTATATTCTTGGGCAAGGGGGTTGCACATAAGAGGCATTTTTGTTTCCTAAATCTCTTAGGCATAGTAATTAAAACTTAATGGGTAATTTTGACTTTCACACATAGCCAGTGTGGTCAAGAACTCATTCTTGTCTCATCTTAGAACCCTGGTCCTTGTCAACTCTGTTGAAGGATTCAGGTGTGACACAAGAACATAGTATACAAGACTGGTAGAGTTTATTATAGTGTGAAGTGTGGCATATGAGGCTGAGCATAGCTAATGACCAAAGGGACCATTGCAGAGGAAAACACTGTCATTGGATGAGAGGGGGCATGACTAGAAAAAAAATTTTTTTCAGCATTCTCTCTCTCTCCTTGGTTGTGAGCCTAGTTTTTAACAGATGAGCCTTCTCTCCAGCCCAGGCAACTTCTTAAAGTTTCTAGAACAGACAGCTTTCTAGAGGATGGGGAAGGCACTGCTGTCTGGGTGATTTAAAAAGCCTTTGGACCAAGTCTTAAGAGAAGGGACAATGTCTTTGTTCTTTACCAGAAAGCCAACAGCTAGACACTAATCTAGAGATTTGGAGGACAGCTTAAAATGCCATGTCTCTGCCCAAGGCCAGAGACATGAATCAGTTTTTATTTTTCTGGGCAGTAATCAAAGTCCTGTATTTTCAATTCCTAGTTTTACAAATTGCTGATTATAAGGGAAGGGCCAATTTTAAATGACACTCAAGTCTGCTGGCCAGCTACTTAGCATTGATATAGACACTTTTACTTAGAAAAAAAATAGTTTTGATCCCTGGTTGGTTCGACCAACCAACCAAGCAGGGGCTAGAAATAGAAGACTTGAAAAACAGCAACAGAATATCCACTGAAGTCTCTTCAACAATTGGATATGATGATTTAATGAATCTGAGATGAAAAGACAGAAAGCATCTCTAAAATATCTGTGATCATTTTCTTTTAGGATTCTCCTGGAAAATTGTACCATGCAAGCATCCTACCTCATAGGCATCTATAGATAGAAAGAGCAGAATCAACGCCATCCTGAGAACAGGCCTCCATGGTAACCAGAATCTGAACTCAAGCCTCCAAAATGTACTGTGACAGTGGAATTCAAAGCTAACATTCCAGACACTGTCAAACAGAAGGCATGGTAGTAAAATTTAACAAGAGCCAGAGGTCTCTGCAGATATCCCATATCTTGCCATAAATCCTATCAACATCCTATAACTATTAGCAATTTCATGCCTATAGTCTGACCAATAGTTTCAAAAGATTACCTCACTCTATGTCCCTTTACCCAATTCTAGAATGCCAAGACATACAACTCCTTGCTTGTGGTTCTCCCCTATATAAGTCCCTTGTAATTAGGGCTCGGAGCTTCCTTCTCCACTGTCTGTAACTGGAGTTTAGGAAGAAGTCCTGACCTGAACTCAAATAAAGAAACTTTTGTTTTTGCATCAGGAAGTCAGCTTCATGATTTTGTTGGGAGATTTTGTGAGGCAGGCACAACATAGACTATGCTGTATTTCATGTACTCCTATTGATGTGATTACTGAGTTATCTTTTATTCCTCAACTGATTGTGAAAAGTCAAAACATAATTCTTCTACTCACCAGTCTCCACCAGTGCTAACTCTTAGGTGATTAATCTATCTGTGGAAGAGTAAATATCTTGAGAGACTAATATTAATTTATCAATTGACTTTTTACAAATTTCAATGACCCTTTAAGCAATTGAAATAAATGCAAATTTCTGAGATTCCTGTTTGAATCTTATTCATTGTGCATATAAAGCTCTATTCAACCTTTAATATCTTTTTGATGCATCAAGAAAAATTCTCTTTAATTTTGAAGACATTATTTTGCTTGATTGGTAGGGACATAAAAGTTATATATATGTATATAACTTTGCAAATCCGAAAAGGCTTAGATTAAGGATTTAAACAAGCAAAGGGAAAAATAAAGCTCTGTAGCTTCTTTGCAACAATGGCTTTCAGATCAAATTTTGTTAGATACTATTTAAGGGAAAGTTAGATGGTACAGTGAGAGCCAAAGCTGTATTTTAAGTTTTAATTACTATGCCTAAGAGCTTCAGAAAACAAAAATGCCCCTGGTCTGCAAGCCCTTGCTCAAAGACAGTTTCAGAAATGCTGGAGGCTATTGTTTATGGGAGATAATAAACCATGTTTCACTCCTCTAAATAAGTTTGTTTGACCCATCTGCACTAGATGTGCTTGATCATATGTGGGTGAGAGGTTCACAGGCAGAAAATACATTAGGATGTGTGCTTACCCCTGAATGAACCTGATGGGAAATACTTAAGCCACTGCAAATCATGGCTCAGGACCATTTTCTGTAAACTCAGAGATAGATCTGTACAGAGCCCATTTATCTCTTTGGTATTTAATAAAAGCTTACCTCAAATTTGACTTTAAGTTGTGGTATGTGGTCTTATACTAGACTGGTGTGATTAATAGTACCTATCAAAATAAAATGAAAGTAAACTCAGAAATACACTTGCATAAGTTTTCAATGTTTTGGTGGCCCCAATCTTGTACAAGCCTTGTGCATATAACTACAGTTGCAGTAAGTTCACAAATGCAAGGTCTATATCATGTCCAGAAAACGTATTTTTGTTGTATATTTCCTCATCCTTAGTTCTTCCATACTTTCTGCTTCCTCTTCTGAATTGTTGACTGACCTTTGAGGAGGTGTCATAGCTGTCCCATTTGGGGTTGAGAGGGTGTCATAGTGTTTGAATACTCCACTATCACTTAGTCTCAGAACTTTTCTGTTAACTACCATCTTCAGCAGTAAGAAGTTTCTTCAGTGAAGGCTGAATGTGGTACTAATTTAGAAGCATAAATATTAATATCTAGAAGGCAGTTTGAAAACATGATTGTTTAGCATAACAATGGTAGTAAGCATCCCCCAAGTTTATGTGATCACCCAAGCCAAGGGTTCTTGTCCATATTTACAAAACCAGGCATAAATTTCCTCCTGTGAATAGAGCCTCAAATCAAGTCTGAAAGTGGTTTGTTACTCCCATAACATTCATGCCATTATTACACCAGAGAACATCTTGTTAGTAGGATTTTATGGACTTAAAAGCAATGTATATTTTGAGGAGAAGAAGCGTTACTGACTTCTGTGTTACAGAATAAACCATGCTGTTCATGTTTCACTGAATTAAACTCAGTGGGTCCCATGGAGAAAGAAAACATAAAAGTAGCAAGAGAAGTCACTGAAACAGAGGATGCAAATGGAAGAGTGAGTGAGATATTCAGGAGGGGAATCAGGAACAAAAATGACTAAAATCCACTATATAAATATATAAAACTATCAAACAATAAAAATGAAAAAAATGTAAATACAAAAAAAACTTTTAAAGAGACTTCTCATACTTACAATTGTTCATAAATAGCCAAAAGCTTAGGAATAACTCATAACATTTGATGTCTTATACACATGTGTATATACAAACACACAGTGTGTACCAAGACACTGTCTAATGTAATGTGAACACTAAACTTTTGCATAAGAATTTCCAAGGCCTCTGGAGTATCATGCAAAAATAGTGATGCATCAGATAGGACTGCTGGACACAAATAGCCTTAGTCACCAGCAAAAAGGAAACATTGCCATGATCAATCAAAAGAGAAATTAATTTACCACAGCTCCAAAGCTTTTAATTATCTGCATCTCAAATTCTATTTATCCATTTTCAATGATTTCCCTGATCCATGGTCATCTCCACTGCTCTACTGCTGGGGCAGGGAAGGTGAACCACACTGCTCACTGCAGCCTGGCTCTGCTAGTCATAATTGAGGAATGGAATGCCCCACAAAGTCTGCTTCACAGCCTACAAACTCAGACTTCAATTTTCTCAGAAGAATTCTTTGCTTCAAGTTAGAAAATAGAAGTAAATAACCTCTCAAATCATGTCAAATTATCAAGACAGTGATTTCATACTCTAAATTTCCAGTTGTTTGGGTTTCTCTGCTCTTCAGTATTTTCTCCACATTTTCCCTACTTCTCTGTTCTGCTCTCCAGATGGATCTGCCCGCAATGGCAGTGCTTGGAGATTCGTTCACAGTGACAACCCAACCAAATTATACCTGTCGTGAGTGGAGAGTGAAGGGGCAGCCCCTGTGGCTTGCTTTCCTTATTGACATCTCTTGCCTCATGTTCATAGTCTGCTTCAGCATTGTGTTCTCAGCTGAAAACACAGGAAGGTGAGCTGAGCACAGAATCCTAGAGTCACTTAATTTTTTGTCTTTCTCTTCCATCAGAGAGTTGAGACTCATCAATAATTTGTGTTCTCATGGGGAACATCTGGTATCTGACAAATGTTTCTTCTATAAAATTATCCAAAACAAGCAAGAAAATAGAAGAAATAAATCTATACCCTGAAATGAGATGAGAGAGAAGGACCAGGGAACGTTGTCAGATAATCAATGAAGTGGGCCTCTCCCGCCAAAGCCAATGGCAACACAAAATATGATACTCCAACAAAGCTGTTTCAGATGAATTTTGTTAAACCATGGGAAAGAAGCAGGCTCCTCTGGCCCCCAGGAACCTGTTCTCTGCTCCTGCAACTCTCTGAGAGAGAACTGAATTCCGGGAGAAAAGGGTGGAGAGAGCCATTGAGACACCCGTTCAGATGTGCTGAGGCTGTCAAAGATCTAATTATACAAGATGTCCTCAATTGTAGCAGCAAAATATTTCTAAATTCTTAGGAAGTTGTATTGTCTGCCACTTCTATTAAAGAATTTGCCTTAAAATGGAGAATTATTATTACCTCAGACTGGATGTAATGGTGATGTTTAGCCAGCAGATGTTGTAGGCGTCACTCCAGTTAGTCAGGGCGCACTGACTCAGACTTCATGTTTGGCCTGCTATGAATATAGTGTAACAAAAGGCAAGCTCTCACAAAAATCAGAACAGAGTACTAAACACTGAAACCACACACTGAGAGAAGCTGCCTGCCCTTGCTGCATGAGCAAGCTTTGCAGTCCTTCCCGCAGCAGCTGAGTTTGGCAGGAGTGTGAGCGCAAGGAGGCAAGCTTAGGAGTTGACAGTCTGCTCCACTGGACAGAAGATGCTCTTCTTAAAAGCTGCTGTGGATTGGATTTTGATCTGCTGTGGATTCTCTAATCTCCAAGACTAAAGTTGCTCAGGACCATGTGGCAGCCCTTGACCTCTGCCAAGGGTACTGGCAAGGCTTCTTGTATCCCTGAGCTGAAGCCAGAGCTGCAGAGCTGGAGAGGCAACCCAACTAGCTCGGTCAATAGAGCATGAGACTCTTAATCTCAAGGTTGTGGGTTTGTGCCCCATGTTGGGCACCAGAGATAGTGATATTAATCACTAACAACTGATTATATAAAAAGATTAATAAGGAGTTTATATGAAACACTCACTGATACAAGAGACTAAACCATAGGGCAATTCCTGAAAGTTGGACTGATCAACATGGAGGTAGCAGTGGGTCTGGTCTTCTCTCCAAGTGTGAGAGAGCAAACAGGAAGGAGAGACAGCATGTACCTGGTCTTAGGTTGGCCTGGTCATGCCCTGTACATGGGTCCTCAAGGCCTAAAGGCCACACCTCTAGGTCAAGGTGAATAATGCCTGATTCCCACTACAATGTGCCCCACTGAAGTTGCAGCAGACATCATCTGTATGTGTTGTAGATCTAGCAAATTATTCTTTCCTCCATGGTCTTCAAAGAAAATGACCAGCCTGGAAGGAAACAGAATGTTATCACTTAGATCTGAAATGTTGCCTAAGAGTCCATATGCTGAAGTTGAGGTTCCCATCATGGTAGAAAAGCTAAGAGGTGGGGCTTCATGGGGGGGGGGGACTTGTATCATTGAGGGTATGCTCTTTTAAGACTTCTAGGTCTCAGGCTGGAGAGATGGCTCAGAGATTAAGAGCCCTGACTGTCATTCCAAGGGACCTGTGTTCAATTCCCAACATCCACGTGGCAGCTAACAACTGTCTGTAATTCCAAGATCTGACACCTTTACACAGTTATATATGCAAGCAAAACACCAATTCACATTTAAAAAAAAAAAAAAAGAGTTCTAGGCCTCTTGTTCTTTCCTGTCAATGAGTTGCTCTCTTAGTTAGGGTTATTATTGCGATGTAGAGACTCCATAACCACAGCAACTCTTAAAAAGGAGAAGCATTTCATTGGGATGGCTTACAGTTCAGAGGTTTAATCCATTATCACCAGGGCAGGAAGAAAGGCAGCATGTAGGAAGGCATGGTGCTAGAGAGGCAGCTAAGAGTTCTATATCTGGATCAGCAGGCAGCAAGAAGAGAGTGAGACACTGGGCCCGGCTTGAGCTTCTTCATCCTTAAAGCCTAGCCCAGTGACACAACAAAGCCATACCTACTTCAATGAGGCCACACATCTTACTAGTGATACTTCCTGTACCTATGGGAGCCATTTTCATTCATACCACTGTTTCTCTGCTGTGCATGCTAACCATGACATGACGCCTTGCCCAAAGGTACAGAGACAAACAGCAATATACTGATATCTCTAAACGTGCACCAAAGTAAACCTTCTCTCTCCACAAGCTGCTCGTGTTAGGGGTTTGTTATAGTAGTGGAAAGCTGAATACACATTGAGGAATGAGCTCCTGGGCACCCGTGCTGCAATGCAGGCACCAGCTTGGGGGTCTGTCTTCAGGGTTATCTCTTCATAATAACCTCCTGCATTATATTCACCTTCATCAATAACCCTTGGAGACAATTGTTTTGTTCCTGTGGTACCTAGGTAGAAATGGGCCCTGGAGGGTCAAACCGTGCCTACGGTAACTCAGACATTAAGTGGTAGGCTAAGAATAGGATATGCGAGGGGCAGGTGGACGCTGTACCTGACCACTTCCACGGCTCCTGCTGAGGGAAACCCCGCCACGACCTCGAACTGAGCGAACCAACTGCTGGGGTCTCAGAGGGGCGGATTCGGACCCCGCCCAGAGGTCAGGAGGGGGCTAGAGGCCTCAGTGCCTTTATCCCAGCCTGGGAGGGAGAGTTGAGCTCCCATTGTTGCT